>JASKDV010184169.1:0-21514 GCA_032466395.1 Aegires albopunctatus
GCATTGGGATTTTGTGTGTATAAGGCATATTTGAATTATTATTTTGTTTGAAACCGTAAGGCTTTTGCTCAGGTGGCTACTTGATTGCTTAATGAAAAAGGAGACCTGTAGAGTATTCATAACCATTTTTACTTACAAGTAATGTATTACCCACTCGCAACTTGTGACTACGGTATGCTACTCATTACTGTGTCTTATGTTTGCATTTGCATTTGTCCTGGGTTGTTTTGGGTTTTTTCACGTTCAATGAATTATTGCTTTTAAAAATTATCTTCTTCATTAGATATACTGCTGATAAACCTAAATATTTGCAGATATTTTATTCTTTACTTTTAGAGGGTAGGGTTGCTCCGTGCTTTTTATTTTCCTCAATTATTTCTTTATATTGCAATGTAGATTTAAAATATTGTGTATTATAATAACACGCCTCATTATTGTATTTTTTTTTTTTCATTTATTTACCTTTCAGTTCCCAAATGCTTTTGAATTCAACGAACACTTTTTGATCACGATTTTAGACCAACTTTACAGTTGTCTCTTTGGAACATTTTTATGTAATTGCGAGAAAGATCAGGTGAAAGAGGTAAGACGAAAGTAATGATAACAATTACGTTTGATTAGTAAAGGGCCATTTGCCACCAAAATTAATTATAGATTGTAATGAGTTATCATGTAGTCTCTTGTAATTTATTTTTCCCCATCATCACTGTTAGGTTTGATTCGCTTATGTTGTCTGCCAACTCATACAATTCTTTATGGTTATTTTTTTTTTTTAAGCAAAAAAAACCCCAAAGAAATTAATTTTTTTAAACTTTATTCCTCGTCCATTGATTGCGCCAAGGAGGATGGGGAAAATTAAAAGTTATCTCCCATGTCTCCTTCATGTGAAAAGGTTGGGGTTTTTTTTTTAAGGATGAGTTATAAATAGAACAAATTTAATGAACATTTTGGATTAGCTGACCTCTTACATTTTGGTACTTTTAAATTTTTTTATCTATAAGTAATTTTGCTTGAGGCCAAATTTTTATTCAGAAATACTTTTCACTTTTTTCAAATCTATTCCCTCAGCGAGTGAAAGAGGAGACAATATCATTATGGTCATACATCAACTGTCAAGTGGAAGAGTTCATGAATCCATTGTACGCAGCTCATGTCCATCAGTATGTCCTTTTCCCAGTAGCGAGCATGAGGAGAATGGAAGTGTGGACTGGATATTATTGTCGATGGAATCCAAGGATGAGACCTCAGGTAGGTTTCCCATTTCTTGATTTTATGTAACCTTGTGCAAAAAGAAAACCTTTCCTCAGATAACTAATATGGTTGCAGATGGCCAATAAGCAACTCATTTAAATTACATATTTTAAATTTGTGTCAATGAGAATAAAAAGGAATTTGTTGATAACTTTGTCAGTCTCATGACCAGATTGTTGACCTAAATGTCATATGGTTGACTGATAGTCCAGCTCGGTAATAAACATTTATTTAAATTTGACTCTAAAGTTGTCAAAATTGAAGAGTTTTGTAATTTATTTTGATGAAATAAAGGACTTAAAAATCCTCTTTTTGTTATTAATCAGTTTCAATCATAAAAATAGATTTTTTGGAAGATATCTTTTTTTTCTTTCCAAATTCGTATTTCTTGTTTAATTTTACATTATAGCAATATGAAAAAATTAAACCTGATATTTTGGGTTGTTCATCCATTACATTACTTCTTGGACCTTAAATCAGGATGAAATTCAAAATTAGACACATGCTTTCATCTTTTTATTTCATTTTCAACAAGTTCTTTTGTTCATTCTCTCTCTCAGGAGCCCATTCACCTCAGGAACAGGGAGTTATTGGTTTTGAGAACACAACTTCAAAAGAAAGTCGAGGAGTTAAGCACAAAACTTGCAGCACGAAATGCACGATAGGCTTACTTGTTTTTGTCTATTTCTAGTTCAAGCCCTTCATCCATGAACTCGATCCTGTGATGCAACCAACACCTTAGGCGATGTGTAATGAAAAATATATTTTCTTCATTGTGATTATTTGTGAGCATAATGCCACAGCAAAGGACTTGCACCAGTTCTTTCCATTTTGTTTGAATGTTGTTTTGTTTTTAAAGTTATTGAGTCCGCTTGTCAATGTTATTGTGCTTTATGAATGTTATTCTAAGCTGCATTTTTGTTATAGTTTTATCTTTATTTTCTGTGATAATTATTTTTTTCTTCTTAAAATATTTTTTGTATTATTCTTGGTCAAAATCAACTGTTTATTATTAATGGAGAGAAAAGAAAAAAATGTACATATTTATTAAGAGCAAGTCCTGGCTGGGTATTTATTATTGTCATAAATGAAGATGTGTTAATGTTTCTTCCTTACTTGTATATTTTCGCATTTTAGTATGTGACTTCTCCCAGGGGTAGAAAAGGCTTGGTTTTTTTTATTTCTATGTTGTTGTTTTTGTTTTTTGGTTTTTTTTTGGGGGGGTGGGTTAAATGGTCAAAATGACCAGCCATGTAATAGAAGGTTGCGATTTCTATTCACGATTTGCATTTACATTCGTTGTTCCATTGCATCTTAAGAATTGAGAAAATACATTGTATGTCATAAGATCAACGTAGAGATCTCAAGGAAAATAGAGACAATAATTCAGACATTTATTCAAACTCCACAATTAAAAGATCTCTTTTGACAAATGCTCACATCATAGGACTACAGTAGTGGTGATAGGGTGGTAATAAAAGGATTGATCCAAGCAAATGAGAAGACTTTGAAGTGAAACATCACAGTCCATCTCCAAATTTTAAATTTGCATGATTAGATGTGACTGATTTACCATAAGAAGTAATTTCAATAAGTTGAAAATAATGTATTTTGCTTTATGATAAGATTTTGAATTTTTTTGTATTGTCGTTAGATTTGTTTCTCAACTTAGCTTTCTCCTACTCACTCTGTCATTATGATTATACTTTAGTTTAGCTTTCTCTTTGTTAGAACATAATAGACGACTTTTATTTATGTTACATCATTTGACCTGATTGTTGAGGTTGTTCAAGGGCAGCATTTTTTGTTCTAAACGAATTAAAAGTTTGATATCTTTAGATATTGATT
The DNA here is from genome assembly GCA_032466395.1 of Aegires albopunctatus. Taxonomy (NCBI): domain Eukaryota; kingdom Metazoa; phylum Mollusca; class Gastropoda; order Nudibranchia; family Aegiretidae; genus Aegires; species Aegires albopunctatus. Next base: position 3,100 of record JASKDV010184169.1, read on the forward strand.
TAAAATTTAACTTTAATAAACTTTTGTAAATGAAAAAAGGAATTTTGTTTTTCTAATGATTTTCAGCATATTTAATACGCTGTTTGTATTATTATTTAAAATGGTGGAGTTCTTAATATGTTTGGGTTTTTTTAATCTGAGGTGCCACTTTTCATGAAATTTTTGAATTCAGGAAGAATTTTAATTCGAGGGAAAATTTAAGTTTTTAATTTGATTTGGATTATATGTGTGTTCATTATATCTCATGATGGAACATTTTTGCATTACTAGTAACTAAATTTGATTTTATTTGGAAAGATCAAGTATGTTTTTTTAAGCTTCCGTTTTCATCCAAAACGCAGTATATTTATTAGGTATTTTGGATGCAAATTACATTAAGTTTCACTGTTCAGGGTTTTTTTCTTAATTCAAAGTGGCATCTCTGTTTTATGACAAACTTTAGTCATAATATTAGCAATAATATACTTTTTTTTTTTCTTTTTTTTTTTTTTAAATACAGGGGTAATACTCAGGAGCATTAATGAAATACAAAGAAATGCATCTTAAAATATATTACTAAACACACTTTGTTTTGTTTTGGGTTTTTTTTCTAAAATGAAGAGCATGAATTCTGTTATGTGCTCCAACAGGAAATGTACCTTTTAAATATAAGGAAATATTCTTCTACTCATTACCATTATAATATTTCCAAACTTTTTTGTCCTTTTATTTTATTTGTATTTTGGAGTTTTCATTTGATTCTTTTTATTGACGTTATGTACCGTATGTGCAATAGTCTACTGATAATGTATGCATTAATTTCCATAGCATTTAAATTAAGATTACAGTAGAATCTCAGTATAGTGTTCCTCTGATATAACGGCTGCATATTATTTTATTCAAGTTCCCAATTTACAGAGTTTTCAAACCTTTATAAAGCCCCTGGTCTCTTTAATGTACATGTACTACTAAGATGTACTTTAAGTTACAATGTTCCATTTCTGGAGCATTATTTAACCGAAACTCATTTTACATTTTTTTACTTTCACAACACCAAGATGACAGCTTTCACTTTTAAGGCCTACCTTTGCTAGAACCCTCTAACTTCTATGATATAATATTATGAGCAAGTAGTACTGATAAACTTTGCCTTGACCTCGATAGGTCCATTTTGCCACTTATAAGCTAAGCCAGATGTTCACATGTATGTCTCCCCTTGTTTTCCAAGATGTCAAAAAGCAATGAAATACTATTGTATCATATGACAGGCAGCATTGTTTTGAAGGGAAGGTTTAAGATCGAAGGAAGGGGGTCGGGGGTTCAAGATGACACGTACAAATTCTGTTGCCCCACGGAAGAATAAACAAGGGGATAAAACTTCTTTTACCCATTACGTTCATTAGTTTCCTATGTTTAATCAATGGAGTGAATGATTTTTCATGATAGAAATTAATAGCAGGTATGGTTTAGTGTAAGAGTAATAAATGACAACAGTGACTTAAAACTTACATTATGATATTCACGCCTCTTTTTTTAAACCATATGACTTTCCTTTGAAATTTTGTTCACAGTGTACCTTTGCTACAACATAATAATTGTGTGGTCCAAATAGAGTACATTATACCGAGATTTCACTGTACATTTCATTGTAGAAGAGAGGTCCGCAATTGTATTTATTATAAAGTGCTCCATGTATAAATAATGCATTTTTCACCCTTGCTCAGAATTATTTATATCTTTTGTTTCTTCTTCCATTTTCATCTGCTTATTCTATCCTATTTGAATATATATATATATATATATCTCACCATTCGACTTATCTCAATCTCCAAATGTTTGATGGCAGGATATAATGAGAATTCAACCGTAAATTTTGAAATTCAAAAAATGCTTGGAAATGACGTCCGGTGTTATTATAAAGTAGCGAATATCATTTCTGTCCAGTAACTATCAATATTCACAACATAATTGGTTATATGAGTAGGCCTTATAAAATCTATATCTATTTTATATTACATTTTTGCATGACCACCTTTTTCTTTCCAGTAAATAAATTCATAAACGCTACTCTTACTTTTTCATTATCAATCCCAATATCATCATGGTTTCATTCTATTTTTGTGCAAAGAATTGTACATTTGTAGATTAAGTCTCAACATCATTTATTATCCTCATACCATACTCATCAACCAACAAAACTTATTATTATTCTTTGCATTAATTAAATAAAATATGATTCTATAAATGTGATTTGTTTTGTTCAATTCCTTTTTTACATGTGATCTTGAATGTCTGTTACTGTTAGTTTGTTGGGGATACTAGGGCCGAGGTAATCACATGAATCATATGAGTTTGGATTATGTGTTTATGTTCTATATATAAAATGAAAAGACAGATAGCTTTTGAGTGAATGTAAATGTATTAGCATTATTTAATATTTCTATATTGCCAGGTGAATAAATTAATGGCCAATAAGGTAAGCGAAAGAGAAGGGATATATATATATACACTGGCATAAATATTTCTAAACCAGTTGTAGTGACGTGCAGTTTACACCTCCATGTTATGCTTGTCCATCCATGATTTGAAGTCATCATCACATCTATGTACTGCATGGTAGCATCCCTTTAGTTTTGTTACAGGTCAATGGGGAAGAATACGGTTTGTGGACCTCCCTGACATCTCGGGCAATTTGGTGATTCTATAAATCTCTATTTGTAAAGGTTTGCCACCGTTCATCCATGACCAGTGCAAAGACGTTTTCCTACGACTCAGTACAATCAAATCCGGTTATACTGAAATCCCGGTTAAGCTGAAACTTTTTCAAAAAACAGATTTTTTTTTTTTTTTAAATAGACCAGTTAATCTGAAATATTTTTCGGCTGGTTGAGAACAGAAATCGCAGAAATTCTTTGTCACAAGTCAAAACGGACACCACTCTGAAATATTTTTCGGCTGGTTGAGAACAGAAATCGCAGAAATTCTTTGTCACAAGTCAAAACGGACACCAGCCACAAATTAAATAATACAAAACATAAAGACTGAAACTGAATGAAAACGAAATTTTAAAAAAGAACCATTGTAACACAATGAATGGCTGTCCGAAATTCTCTTACAAAATGGCTGATGCAGAGTGTCCTTTCCATTGACATGAATAATATCCGAAACACCATTATAGCAGACTAAAATACCTCTACAAAGCAATGTTGCGTCATTGTGACTTTATTGTCATTATCGGTTATACTGGAATCCCGGTTATACTCAGTTACACTGAAATTTTTAGACATCATTTTTTTTTAGTTTCAGAATAAGCAGGTTCGACTGTATCTCCTTTTACTGTATGCGAATCCAGTGATTTTTTTCAGTGGGATGGGACCGTTCACAAGGCTGCCTCCTTTTGGTGTGTTTTTTTGTCCAATCTGTTTTCCTTGCTTTAGTGACGTTGAAAATCTTCAATTTCAGACTTATAAAATGGTTTCCTTGATTTAAAACTTAGGGTCGTGTGTGCATTTTTGGAAGACGTATTAAAGTAGCATTTCAATTTCAGTGGCTTTCAGTTCTTGAATGGCTCTTTGGGTTGTCTCTTTCTTAACTGAATTCCAAAGGAATGGCCCTTAACATTTTCTTCCATTTGCCCAGGTGTAAATTGGGCAATGTCATATCAAGTCATGCAAATAAAAGCCTAGTAGTATGCCATGCTTGTATTAAATACAGTGGTTGACTCTCTTCACACAATTTATTGCTTCTAAACACTTTGATATGGTTAATTAAACTCAAAGTAAAGCATTGAAAGAGATATCTACCTCCTTGATAAGTGAGTGTTTACTTATTTTACAAAATTTATTATGTGTTAAGTGACATATATGGAAATATATATATATAATATATATATACAATATAAAAAGATCTAAGTATCTATTTATATTTTATAATGCTTCACAAATATTTTATTTTGTGTGTTAAGCGCTCTGTGTATTTCATGTTATAATTTCTATTATAAATGTATAAAGTTAAAAAAAATTTGAATGAAACAAAAGGAATCCATAGAGTGTTTGAGAAATAAACTTGCATCATTTATTTTGTTATTGAAATTCAAATAATGAATAATGAACAAGAATGAAACCAATCTCACTTTCAGATTGAGGACAAAGAAAAAAAAATAGTAAAAATAAAGTTCTCACTATATTTTAATCAATTATGAAGCACACATCATTTTTAATGAATGAGATATAACATGTTCATATGGAAAGAGCATGGAATGCTTTATGTATGTTAAGAACTATACAGTATTGGGGTTGGGCAGAGTGAGAAATACCAAATTATATTTATTGTGGTTGTCATGAATATTGACAAGAGTAAATAAGAAAGACCTGAAAATAAGGATTCTCTGTATATCTTTAAAAAAAAAAAAAAACCAGGGGAGATTTATTGACATAGTTTCCCCCATTGGTTTCAATAACTTAAATACAATTTTTTACATTATATACATAGAATATATCTCTATACTTAGAGCTGCTCTCATTTCTTGAAACCATTTAATTGCAGTAGTATAATCTAATTAACATTATATAATTAATAACATATATTCATGAAATGGGAAAAATGAAATAAGGTAAGATTTCACCTTTTGTATAAAAAGCATATCTAGTATACAAATTCAAAAAATTAAGACCATAAATATTTATATGTGATCTGTTTCTTAGAATCGGAACATATGTCGTGAATAGGAGTTGTGAGATATTTATATCACAAGAAAGCTCAGGTCATGCACTTTAATTTGATACCAAAATTTTGAAGATTGGACTTTCCATTACGAAGATATGGTGAATATAAAAGAGATTGGATAGAAAGACAGTTTTGAGAAAATGGCGATCAAAGTTGAAGAACCTTTTACACCGGTTTTGATGGATGGATAAATAAACACTAAGAAATTAATGCTTCTATTCCGCAAATTTGCATCAAATTTTGTATACACCTACTATGAGATTATATCTAACATTTGATAAGAAAAACAAAAAAATAACTTTAATAGAAGCAAAGTTATGCTGCACTTCATTTCATTAGTCTTGACAGATTGTTTTGCATTGTTCTCAGCCAAGCCGATATTCTTAGATTAAGCTTCCTTTTGGCTCCACCCTCTGTCTTCACACAAAGGTGCGTCCATATCTTATATACATGAATTAAAAGTTCCTTTTAAGAGCTATCCAACCATGCATCATTCAATAGGACTATACAATGTGGCCTTGCTCCTATTCAAAGAACCCCTGCCCACATGCAAGGACCGAAAAAATTCAAATTCATCAATCTGATCAACTTTCTATTCATTCGTGTCAATCTTATGACCAGATGTCAGAATGCAGGGACCACGTGGCTTGATAAGAAGGGGGAGGATCTTTGCTTTCTATTGACACCTGAGTGGTCCACCTCGGGATCAAACTTATATCTCTAATTGACCTTAAAGTTGTCAAAAATGTGATTTTCCGTAATTAATTTGGATGAACTGTGGGTTCAGAAAAATGCAATTTTGTTCATTTATCATATTAATTTCACTAATAACATATTTATTTCATGAAAAGATAAAGAGTTGATTATTTGGAAACAATCATAATCAAAAGTTCGATGAAATTGAAATTTTTATCTTTAACAGCTCTAGCTAAAACCAGCCCCCAGTACATATGATGTGTTTCGAAGAAACGGGTCACATATTAGGCGGGTATTCAATATTTTGAAAGAATAAGGAATGTGAGAATCTTTAAGTTTTGCTTTCTCTTTCATTCCGAGTTATCAATTTCTATCCTTCAATTACGTGGTAACATTTCTTTTCATTGACATTCATCAGCTAAAACTTGGATATTTATTTTTCGAATGAAAGACGGTTAACTCTTACAACTCATGATAAGCTTAAATTGGGATTTCTTTTGATAAAAATGCCTTGACGTAAAAGTCACAGGGACCAAAATATAAAAAATACATGTTTTTGGAGTCAGGTTTTTTCATGAGCCATACTCCTCATCAGTAATATCCTCATATTGAACTGGTGGCTCAGTGCTACTTTCCCAATCACTAATGTCCTCATAATTTGTGATAGCGTTGTCCACATTTTCTTCGCATATTGGATCAGCGCTTTCCTCAGAAATGGTTTTGACTGGGGAGATAACTCTCCTTTCCTTAACAATTTTCTGTATCTGTAAAGTCCTTTCTTGCTTATCAGCTTCAAGGTTTCCTCTGACGTCCTTTTGTTTCTGAACATCACTCTTTTCATCCATTCCGCCCTGTTGAGGGGTTTCCTTTGCCTGAATATTTTCACTTTTAGAGTCGACCAGCTCCACTTCTACTTGCTCTCCATCCGTGCTAGGAGACACTAGGTTAACCAGCTCCTCTTTGTAAAGATTTAGGCTGTCAACTTCATCCTCTGCATCAGCACTCCTCCCAGGTCCTTGACTTGGACTGACATCTGCCTTTTTTTGCTTTGTCAACTTATTTTTCTTCAGCAAGCCAGCTATAATGAAGAATAGATAAAACAAACAAATAAGATATCAAGGGCCAGTTGCGTATCAATTGTAAAAGTCTGGAAAACATTTCCTTTACAGTTCAAATTCATTCCACAGTAAATTGTTCTAAAGTCATTTCATTCATTCATGTTGAGTAGCCAAGAAAATAAAAGTGAGTGAAACTTTTACAACTGTATTTATTGATACTGATCAACATTGTTTAAAATGTACATGAGAAAACTTTAGCTATCTCTCTTACCTATGGCTTGATCTAATTCAAATCAAGTCATTGCCATTGCATTTTACTATATGTGAGGCCAACTAAAAGGGTCTGCTAACGTTAGAAGTAATATTTTTGTGAGAGATCTGTGTGATTTTACATAATTTTATTAGTAAATAACATCACTTAAAAAAAAAGGTTTCTATTCAATTAATAATGAAGGAAGTAAAAATAAATACCTTTTATATTTTCCAGTTCTTTCTTCAGACTTTCATTTTGAGCAGTGAGTTCAGAAATCTCTTCTTCACCTGAATTCGTGACCTCTGTTAAATGATCTATAGCTTTCCTTGCCTGCATGAGAAGGAAATATTATAAATAGGTTGGAGTGACAAAGACAGTCTTTATAGCAAATTTTTAAATACTTGATCTTAACATGGAAAATTGATAGATATGATATATGAAAGCTTAAGAGTTTTCAATATTCAAGTTGAATATGTCTATCCATAAAAACATCAAAGACTCCGACTATTGAATGAAAGAAATATTCTAAAAGGTAAGCAAAGCTACAGAACAATGGTGTCCCAAGCCTTTCCTTGGAATCAATACCAAAAGTATTACAGATAGGATGTAAACCACAAACAATCACATCTCAAGCCTGAAAACCTAACCATTAAATTACGAACGACTCTGATAGTCGCTAAAAGAATACAGTAATAGTATGGTGATAACAAATACATGATGTGAAATCATTTTTGGTCTTCGAATTTCTTTCTCAATCACAAGGATTCGTTTTATATTTAAATAAAATAGGACCTCAAAATCCATTCAAGACTTACACAATCCAATATTCTGGCTTTTGGTACACTGTATACATCAGTGACATTTTGAAAATGGAATGTCATTGCAGGAATAGTCAAGACGTTATCAGCAAGCTGACCTAGTAGCTCTCTCATCTTGGCTCTCCTGGCTCGCTCTCTGATGGTGAAAGCAAAAACAAGATAAGTACCAATCAGAAAGGATTAAGTCTCTTAGTGATGTCAATAAAATCTACATGCGAAAAGTAATTAATCTACCTTTATTGTAAATTTCATTTTAATGAAGGAGATCCTTTATAGGATAAATCAATCAAGTCTTTCAACTAGGATCGCAAATCTAACTGTCAACAATTCCAAACGGATTTTCAATCACTGCTGAACGATGCCACGCCCCCATTTGCTATAGTCTCATTTAAGTGTTTGTTTTATCATTCATTTTGAAGCTTTCGCAGTGTTTTTATGAATTCAGGGAGATAATTTTGCCACAATAATGAATTTTTATCACAATAATTACTAAAACAATAAATATAATATGGGATCTAGCGTGAGAACTTTCCATCCTCCATACTGGATTTCTAACAGCAATTGTTTACAGGGTCTACCAATTATCAATAACTTTGTTTGATGGAATTTGTACCTGAAATGGTCTTTATAAATGACATATGGCTTACATTATCTAAACATTTTCAAATATAATGAAAAAGTGCTATTTATCGCTGTTATTTAAAATACAAAAAACAATACGGCTAAATATTTTTAACCTGTTAATGTTTCAAACTAATGCTAATTATTTTTAGCACATTCTGAATATATATTCTTATATAGTGTGAGTGTCTAATTTCCATGATTCAGAAGATTATATAACAAGAAGAGCACTTTTAATTTTAATATCTTATTATTTTTACTCATATTTCAGACCTATCTTCTATCCATATTTTTCAAATTATTGATGACATTTTAAGCTGAATATAATTTTATTATGTGTGGCTAACTTTTAATATAGAAACTAGGACACCATAAGTAAATAGGTGACATACATCTAGTACTTAGTTAACAGATATTTGAAGTAAAAATTTGCAAGGTGTGAACAATTTTCAAAAAAGGTGAAAATCCTGGAATTGTTAAGAGCTAAAGTATCTTTATAAGTCACTTAGAGCAGTAATCATAGTTCATGCCAAATTCTTAGGCAATGCTTAATTAGCCTGTGTCTAAGTTCGTAGTAAAAATCCTTATCTTAGATGATGCGAAAGAGTTACGCAAGCGTTACTAACCTAAGAAAGCATGAATAAAATATTGCAAAACATAAATATAGCTAGATTGATATCATGATGTGAATATCATAATTCAAAACTAATTGGGGAGGCCTTGCAAAGTGATAATTTTCATCCAAAAGTGAAAATAAAGCAATAATTAACCTTAGATCTAAACTGTTCGGTAACCCACTTTCTGTCCTCTTCATTGAGAAAGTCATTCGTTACCAGTCACATTCTCAAAATAATTCATTTTCTGACTTCCTCGTTGAGAGATTGCTGTCTGTTATAATTAACATTCACCAATTTGGTCGAAATAACCTACTTTGCACTTGTGTGATATTCTGGGATAGTCAAAAGTAAGCAATATTTTACTTACCATCTAGGCATGCCTACTTCACTTCAAGATTATGAAAAAAAGATAAGTTCCCATGCATGTTTTGCTAAGTCAAGGCCAATGCATATGAAGCGATTAATCTAAGATTCCAGTACTTAGTCCATATCTTACAAACCCATAGTTTGACCTGCATCATCTCATTACCTACCTTTCACTACAGCCCTTCCTTTTTATTCTTTTATTCTTCAACTAAAAATAAAAAATAAAAACAAATAAAAATTAGGTATACTTACAAATCCTTGGGCAGCGCATGTTTTTTCATATATGCTGCTACCTAAAAGAAGGGAAAAATAATTTTTTAAAATAAATATCTACACTTCACACCATATCAGTTAAGGTAGGAGATAATAGTGTTCAAAATAATAAAATGTAAGGATTTAGAAGTTTCTTATTCCGGTCTATTTCATTACACCTTTAGGAAATAGTGAAAAATCTCAAAAAATTTAAATGTTGAGAGATGCAGACTACATGGACATAGATCTTTAATAAGATTTCTTTAGTTAGCCGCAAGTTTCAGGATAAATTGTTGTGAAAACATCCCAATTTCATTAATGAACAAGTTTAAGAGAAAGCATACTTACTTTGGAAGCAGGATGGTGATGATGAGAGCCCTTTAACTTCCACTGGCTTGACTTTTTACCAAGTAGAGGACTATCAGCAGCCTCTGAGTCTAAGTAATCAGACTTTTTGCAAAACAAATGGCTGTGATCATTTTCCCATGCTCTTTCCACTTGTTCTTTAAAATGGTGAAGGACAGCAGAAGATGAGTCATCACCAACATCAATTTCTTCCTAGATATGGAGAACAATAAATGTTGAATTTTAAAATTTTACTAGAAAAGGACAATTATATATGAATCTAGCTGCTCTTGAATTTTCAAATCAGGAACAAAAATAAAGAAATTCTTTGGATAGTTTAAATATTTTCAACTACAAGAAAATGTTTAATTTCATCCATTTTGCCATACAGAAATAAAACAAAACAATACTGCACCTCTTTCATTTCAAAAAGCACTATTAATATCAGAAGTGGCTTTGATCTTTACATTATTGTTTTTTTTTATCCTAATTTAAACCTGAACTTCTATTATTTTGCATGTTTTGAGAAAGAAGAAATTAGAGATGAAAATTCACTTCAATTTCAATTCTTTTGGTATCATAGATCTACATCATAAGTATGACTTACATCAGAGCTTAGATTGATGATCATGTCTTCATTGGAGCCACTGGACAGCACTGAAGAGAGTCCACTCTTGGGACGACTGCAACTACTGTGGGGGCTTGCATCATCATCACCTGGAAACAAACCACTGTCAACCAGCTTTGGTTTTTTAGCTTCAGTCACACAGTCATCATCCCAGCCTTGATCTGGGGCAGCCCTTTTCAAAGCTCTATCAAATGAAGCTGGTAATGCATCCAAGTTTGCAGATCCATCTCCCGCAGGATTTACTTGTAATGCTGAATTGGAATAGACAGTTTCAGAGGTCTGCATCTTATCTTTTGGTGAAAATTCACCAAATTTTTCGCTCGTATCAGGATATCCATGGCCTTGGGTTTCAGCTAAAGGAGCTTGCCTTACTGAGGAAAGGTTCAGGGTGGAAGGTAGTGGATAAGTAATATCTTTTATAACAGAAAAACCATTGAAACATTCCTCAACAGAAATGGGTTCACTGGGAAGAATAGAAGAAGTTGAGAGAGGATCCTTTGAATCTTCATTTCCAAATATATGAGTATTTTGCTCATTTTCAGAAAAAGCCATTATTTCCTCATCAGAATTTTTTCTGAAAGATTTTTCAATGGGTTGAGAACTGCTATTAGCAAGGGTGTTTTTTGGTTCTGCATTGTTCTGTTCTTGAACGCCTCTAGTTTCATGTTTCTCTTTCGTAATTTTATTTCCAGCATCCCCAGATGCCGTAGGTAGAGTTCCAGAAAGAATAACATCTGTTTGAGATCTTGCCTCTGAACCAGATATGTCTTCGGTCAGACTCTTATCATGGGAAATTTCAGCTGTATCATGCGGGCTGCCAGAACACAGGGCACTTTTGGGAGAATCATCTTCTTTGGTGTCAAGAAACTCCTTCTTCACGGGGGATACTTCAGATGAAGGAATGGGTCTATCTCTAGATTGTGTGACAGTGGTGGACAGAGAAAGTGGGTCGGATTTAATTTTAGTGCGATTCATTACGATGACAGGTTTGGATACATTTTGCAATGATACAGTCACCTTGGTGACAGTCACCTTGGTGACTTCTTGAGACCCACTAGCTGTAGGTTTTGCAGATGGTTTTGATACATTTGATGACATAGAAATTTGTCTGGCAATGTTCAAAGGTCTTATTGAGTTATTTTGCATAGAAACAGGCACGAAATGTACCACTCCACCTGATTTTGATAATGGTTCTGAGGGCACTATAACAGAGGAACTGACATGAGGAATTTTAACAATAACAGGTTGGGACGAGGAAGTGGTTGCTTTCACCTTGAAGAACTGTGGAGCTGAAGGATCAGAGACCTTAGGCCTGGAAGCTAAAAGGGGGAGAACTTTCTGCTGGCTGGAAGAAGGGACTGGAACAGTGAGTATTGGTTTACCCTTGATGTCTCCTGTCTTGCCGGCCAGTGACAGGGGCACAGCAATGAGAGTTTTCTTGTCAGTTTTCACATCTACCTCGTAAACCATGAGTGGTTCTTTATTTGGGAGTTGCACATATTTGGGGGACACAGCCTTTAATATGGGGGTAGATGTACTTAAAGAAGAAGACGTAAAAGGCTGAACCATTTTGCCTTTAACGGACACAGCACTTACAGGAGATCGTTTTAAAAGGGAGGTAGAGGTGGGTAGTAACTTGACAGGCTGGACTAAGGAAGGGAATATTTTCTGAGACACAGAAGGGGCGGAGACATATGAGAATTTTGGACTTTGTAATTTCAACCGCACAGTGTTACTACTTGATGACTTCAACTCTGAACTGCTGGAACGTCTGTCTGCGATCTTGAGAGCACCACTTGCTGCATGAGAATGCATAGGTTGTTTGGGTACATTTTTCTCATTACTTGAAGAGTTTTGCATCCAGGCATCATCCGAACTTTTAAGCTTGGAATCTGACATTGAAGCTTCAACACTTGATCTTCGACTGCCAGGGGCACTGCTGGATTTGGTTGACTTGTCAGACGAGTGAGGTTTGGAACCACTCATGGAAAAATGAGACAAACTAGAAATACCAATGAAAGATGATGTCGTGGACAATAGTGATGAAGACAATGGTGTATTGGGAAATAAGGAGAATGTTTGCGACGTGTTGCTTTCCAAACAAACGAATTGACTAGATGAAGGGGTTTTAGATACTGAGGAAGCACACTGATTTTTTTGGGTAGGCGATGCCATGCTTAGATCAATTAGGGGTTCAGACATGAGGGGAGGGGACAGCATTTTCCTTTTAGAGGAATCATCTTTATGTGTAATGCGCACACGGATGGAATACATTTGTTCAGGAAGCTTAGCCCTGAGCTCGGGGGGTATGAGAGTTGGATGCTGGGCTTTTGGGAGAATTTCAACGACAAAATCTCCTATGTACATGGTGCGCGGTTGTGGGTAATGACCTCGGGTTAAACAGCTTGCCACCTGAGATAAAATTGCCCTCTTGGAACTATCCCAGTTACAGTCCGCAGCAAATTCCAGCAACTTGACCTCATCCTCTTCTTGGACATCCTCCTCATTCGGGGTTTCCCCCCTGGGGGGAGCTTTGGCTTTCAAGCAAACCATGGAGGTATGCCAACCATGATGGAGTTTTTCTTCTGCAACGGCAAGGTCACGATGTGGTACGCCTTTCTTCGTGGATTCCTGGATTTTGGTTAAAGGAATCAATCCAGTAGATGCTCCGGCCAAACAATTTCTCTGGGCATTACTATTTAAGTCTTCATTGACAGTGAGATCAATGTGATGAGATGATGCTTGACCTTCTTTCTGCTGCTTTTTCGCTTCTGCCAGAGAGGTGACATCAAAAATTTTCAGGTCTGAATGAAGATGTTTTGCCAATTTCAAGCCGTGCATGTCAGCCACATTAGACAATAATGGTCTGACCAGTTGTTCTTTGGAGTTTGAGCTGGCCAATAGGAGCATAGATGAGGAAACTGATTGATTCAAGTGATCTGACACCAGCCTTTGACGTTTAATATTCCTCCTTGTGTATGGCTGGATTCGGGCACAGGTTGATAATGTAAATATTTCATTGGACAATGGATGGCTCTTGCGTTTCCTAAAGGGAAAGAGAAACATACAATAATCTTAAAACGGTGTTCTAAGTTGCTCTTTGTTTCTTTTCTTTGTTTAAATCAATCAGATTAACACTGCAAGACAAAAGGAATATTGTTAGGAAAGATAGGACACAAGAAATAATGTTTCACTCCTTAATTTGCTGTGTAAGTAAAACACAAAATTATGCAAAAGTCCAAAATTGATCATTTACTTTTTTTAAATCTTAAAACAAAGAGAATTCCCGTTTATTTCATATGACATATATATCTTACAAGTATCTGACGAAACATCATGCCAGCAAGTTGGCTATATATATGGCCTACCGTTTGTGAGTTGATGGTTCCATAACTGGTAAGGCCATCATCACATCAGTGATTTCTACATCAGGACCAGGATTCTTTTTATGTGGAATTGAATGTTCCTGTTTAAAAATTAAAATGTAATTAAACAAAACATGAGAATAAGATTAAATCCCTATTATTCAAAGAGTTCCCTAAAACACACAGTAAACACTTAATTTCTGCAAGTATAATAAAAACATGATTTCATTTTGGATGAATAAAGATCATTATATTGTTGTTTTTTTAATTTTCATTATCATTATATCATCATCACTAATATTCTTATTATTACTGTTATTATCTTTATTATTATCATTATTATTATTATTATTGGTGACATGGTGGGCGAACAGTTAAACCATTAGATTTGCAAGCGAAAGGTGGCTGGTTTGAATCTCATTGGAGATACCATGTTTAACTCTTGAGCAAGGTTATTTACACAAATTACCTAAGTTTGCGGCGCTGTTCTTACAACTGACGCTCAGTGACTCAGTGACAGTAAATACCAAATGACAAATTTCCCTTCTGGGATAAATAAGCAAAACTATTTTTTTTCAAATTAATATTACTATTATCAATATTATCATTATTATTATTATTATTATTATTATTATTACTGTTGTTATATTTATGATTTTCATCATCATCATAATCTTCCTAGTATTATTATTATTATCATTACTATTATCAATAATACAATAAGGCCTCTGTAATCGGGAACTCAGGTAATCGGGAAGTCTGGCTAATCAGGAGGGCAGTGTTCTCAGATAACTTGGATGATTTTTGGTTTAGATTACATTCATCAACATCTTTTTTCTTTTCTTAATTTCTCTTTAAAACACTCACTTCTCCAACAAACATGACTGCCATGTTAAACACTCTACTTATTATGCCACCCATATTGGTGCAAGACAGTTTAAAGATGACTACCTGATTGCAGATTGTAAAAAATCATAGCCTGATAAGCTAGAGTCACCAAACACCTATTAAACAGGTGTGAAAGCAAAAGCTGCATCACATGTGTGAAGTCATTGGCATCATTTGTCCAATAGATGATCTGGTCCACTGCAACATTAAGTTGATTATAGACTAGAAGGGAGGAGTGAAGATAGCGCTGATCAATGAGAACGTTTTCCATCAGCCTTTCATGACAAAATCAACCTCACAAGGGCAAGATAATGAGATAAGGTCAACCATGCATTCTTGATCAAGCATCTTATTTATCTCTTCTCCAATCAAGCTGACTCAAGGTGACATCATTATGGAATGGCATGTTTTGGAGGAGGGTTGTTTTGCTTTCACAAAAAAGGGCTTAAATACCACAAGCTGCTGAGGAGAAATCAAAATCCCTAGATCTCCAGGAAATTGAGAAACCTGATTTTACATTTCACCAATGTTTCTTGTTACAGAGGTCCCACTGTATTGAGATCATCATTATTATTATCATTGAAATTATTAAAAAACATGCAATTTAACATAAATATAGCAAATTCCAAGCCATATCATACACACAGCTATAAAGAAAAACTGAGCATTGAAAAAAAAATAGGCACTGACCACCACAGGTTGGTGACTTGACCCTTCATATCTCAGGCCATCGTCTATTTCAATCACCTCCGGATCAGCAGGAGTGGGAATGAAAGTTTCTGGCAGAGAATCGTTCTTAAAGGGTACTCTGGGGGAGTCATTGACCACTGAATCCTGCAAAATAAGGTTGAATGTGAATAAATGCTGTTACACTTAGACTAGCATTACTAGTGTGCATATTTACTTAAAGACAAAATTAAAATCACAATTTAGCATAATAGGAATAATGCAATAATATAGAGAAGAAATGGGGTATCACGCACCAAAAAGAAAATGTTTACAATCATTATTCTAAATAATGTAAACAGGAGTCAAGAGATTCACAAACACTTTCTGGATATTATTATTATTATTATTGATTCATGATTGACAATAGTGATACATATGGGACAATGTGGTTGACGACTGACGAAGCAAAACAGAGTCCAGCAAATAGTCTATTTCTACCAACCTACCACTAAGGTAAGATAATCAGCCTAAGCATGGCAGTCAGACAGCTGGGACGCAATACATCCAAAAGTCACTTTGTCAATAATGAAATGACTTGTAAATAATACAGCAATAGACTTTAATTTATCATTAAAATAACCAGTGTTTCTATAAAAAACAACAACACGCAATCAAATTGTTCTATATACTATATAGCTGACACTTTTCAGTGCCCAAATGCCTAATGTGATTTATCAAACCAAAAGAAACAAAAAAACAAAATCCTACAGCAATGAATATTATGAATATCTGAATAAATAATATTGCAGCTGTTTTAATTTCATCATAGCTGTTTAAAGCGTGGGGTGGTGGAAGAGACTTAAGCAAAATTTGTCAATCGAGATAGATTAATAAGATTTCCAATTGTCTGTTTTATTTAGATTTCGTCAAATTGTACTTAGTATAGCAGTCTTGTACTGGTTGGAAGCTCTGTACGATTGATGAACAATGTGAATAAATATTCTATTTGTATAGCCTAGAAACATAGTTACCCTTTTCTTAGCCCTTTCCACTTTTTCACAATATATTTCACTTGTTTCATATAACATCAAGGCCTTCCTCGTGACGGCATCCAAATTCTTGGCAGTGCGATGTGTCTTTTCACGGCGTGGCAAATTAGAAAAGCGCTCTCCGATCTTTGGCCGTTGCCTCATAGAGGGCAAGAAAGGAATTTCATCGCTACCATCAATTTGACTGGGAGGCATGCCCGAGTCAGAACAAATACATTCTATCATGCAAGATGGTTTCCTGCAGTGAGCCTGAGTAGATGTTGGCTGTTCTGGATCCAAACTGTCGCAGATGCACCCCAGACGACAGTACTCTTTATCACAGGCTGGCGCTGAGGGCTTGAATAAAGAGTTCTCTGAAGGGGTTGGTGATTCAGTGGCGGAAGAACATAGATGACAGATGCAGCCATATCTACAACCTGGGAATTGTTAGAAAGTGTAAAGGGACAGATGTCATCTTTTCTAAATGACAGATATTCATGGCATAAATAATAAACTATGCAATCTAGACTTTCCATACTTATCACACAGTTACATACCATTTTCTTTTTCCACTCTCACCTAAAAAGCTTTTCAAAGATAGTGAGGAAAATTGACTTCCTGAGATGCCAGCCCGTTTTAATGAAAATTCTTGCATGGTCATAGACCGCTTATAAGTCAAAGTTGCCCCATCAAAAAAGTAAAGGCCCATGAATATTATCTTTGATGAGTTGTCTTAAGAAGAGACTGAAAAGTCATTAGAATACATTTTAAACACACACATTCAAAAGTCAAATAAAAACCCTTCATTAATTTTTCCTCATTTAAAAATTAAAATGAAACGAATAAAATTCCCTTTATTGGGTATTGGGTTACACAGGATCTATGCCAAGGGAAAGACTTGACACAATTCTGTCAACAGCTGCAGTGCAGCACTGCAAGGATGGGCAATGGGGTCAATTATCTTGCCCAAAGAAAAAACTAAATACACTATCCTCTCTTGTAAGTACTCTCTTAAAAGCAGTATCTCTGTAGTTTGTACTGCTTAATATTATTGATCCACATTCATCAGATGGAAGTGAGTTCTACCTGCAAATATGTTTTGAGCAACTGTGCAAATGCTAGCGAACTTTAAGACTTAACCATAAAAGAAAAATAGAACATTTAATTTTGTTGCACAAACCTGGCTTACTGCAGGCTTTCACCTGGGGAGAACTAAGACAATCAGTCACAGAAGGACTTGAAATTCTAGATGCGATATCCACTCCCTCAGGTACAGATTCATCCGGTAAAATGATGTTGAGAGGAGTACCTGCTGAAGGTGTGGATGTCACCTTGCCTTGAAGAGCCGAAGATTCCTCTTTGACAGATGACCCAGGTGGACTAGAAAAGGTGACTGAAGAAGGGGATGAGTCTATAGTCACGACAGACATAGGCGTCAGTGCCGGAAGGAGATTGAGAGCTTCGCGTCTACGTTTTTTCTTCTCACTCCGTCTGATGGATCTGAGTATGTCTCCAGTTTCGAGTGTTTTTAAACACTTCCGGGCCAATTTCTCTGTCAACTGTGTATGGATTGATCAGAAAGGAGAAGAAATTTATAAGAATTGTTTGTTTAAATCAGTACCTAAAAAACTATTTATCTTTTAAGCTAAATAGACCAGCCTAGCACAGAGTCAACTAATTATATTCTCTGTGCTTTACAAGAAGTATTTGGCATACCATCACATTCAAAAACCTTTCTCAACTCCCTGGGGAAACAGATGTACATAATCTTTATCTTTCTAAAGTGCCGAGTCTTCTAAACAGATATCTTGCTAACCTTCACACCAATTTTGAGCATAAAAGAAAGGAAAATTTAGAAAGAAAATCGAAAGCAAAGGAATACTCTTCCAACCAAAATCAAAAGACAGCCGAGGCAGCTAGGTCTGTTGGCCGGGACAGAAGGCCGACCCAAGTCAGTAATTTAGTCAATAATGCATGTACTATGGTGGTATCAACCCAACCGAGCCTAGTCGTCGATAGGTGCATGAGCCCCACACAGAGAGAGAGAGAGAGAGAGAGAGAGAGAGAGAGAGAGAGAGAGAGAGAGAGAGAGAGAGAGAGAGAGAGA
>JASKDV010184170.1:0-10327 GCA_032466395.1 Aegires albopunctatus
AACAAGAAGAAGAAGAAGAAGAAGAAGAAGAAGAAGAAGAAGAAGAAGAAGAAGAAAAAGAAGAAGAAGAAGAAGAATATCAGTTCTCTTGAAATAGCCTCAAATGAAATGCCATAAGGCATAGAGAGAAATGTGTGAGTGTTTTCCAAAGCATGTCAAAATGACGATGGGAAACGGACAACTCATTGTTGCCTGCCAACCCAAAGAATCAGAATTCAAAATTCAAATCATGACCGTGCAATATTGAATTTGAAATCGATTTTTTCGGGTTTCCTTCTGCCGCTTTTTCCCAAGTTGCTAGGATAAATTGTGTGCCAAGTCCTGTCGGAGACGGACTATAATCTAGGAGGACCCATGGGTATTGTTGCATATGATCTATTTATAGATTGGTCTCCCCTCACGATGCAGTCAGTGCATTAACCTAGTTCGTGGTGCATTGCATATGTTCTATTTATAGATGGGTCTTCCCTCCCAGATCTAGGTCACTACCCATCCTATTATTGTAAGTGTAAGCCTGTTAGAGTTAGATTGATAGCCCAGTCTAGTATTATACACCAATAGTGAAACACGCATCTTGTAACTTTCATAAATAAAGTTATCCCTATCAAGTCATACCTGCTTGTTGTTTATTATATTATATTATTATATCTAAGAAGAGATATAACAGAGAGTATGGTGTATAATGCTAGCTACGTTTAATAGCCATTGTGAAGAAGAGAACAGGAAGCGGGACGAGAGGGTAGGCGGGGTTACAAATAGAAGTGGTACCATGCACTATGAAAGATACAAATATTTGATATATATACAGTTACAATTTCAATGATAAAATAATGAATTATTCTCATTTCCCCTAGTTTGATTTGAACATATTGGAATATCCCTTGTACCATACCAGCTATGAAACATTTCATTTGTACGATAAGTTTCATGATCCAGGCTTTAAATTCACTGTAGCTTTGACACAAATGTGGGCTATTTTGACACAGTGAGTATAATTTGTCTCTTAAATCATTATGCAACGAAATCTATATTTACATTTCTATATGGTGTAGTAAATAAAGTGGAACTTTATTTTACATGTCACTTTTTATGAGAAATTTGAAAGTGAAAATAGAAGTGACAGAGTTTCTGTAAAGATGATTATTCATTCATCATAATGTTAATATGATACATGAAAAACTGACATTTCATTTTGACTTTAATCAAGGCAAAATAAAACTAGATACCTGTCTTTTAAAATGCAATGAGAACAAATCTATACGTTCATCAAGATATACAACATTGTTAATATATTATCAAATTATTTTGAATAGTCTTTAAATAGGTTCAAAATCATTATCTTGGCAGTAACTCTACTTCATTTTATCATACTCTTTCCAAATTTGCAACATTGTTAATTACTTTGATCTAAGAACGAAAATGACCAACCAAATTCACATGCTTTTTATAAATATCTTTCCTTTCGCCAGTGAGTTGGTGACTTCTTCCGTAATTCCTTTCAAGTTGTCAAGATTTTCAAAGGCAGTTGGGGATCTCCTTCAGCAAACTTTAACAACTTATAAGCATGATTTGAAAGACAATCAAATTAATACAGGTATTTATTTCTCTTTCCCATTAGATGAAAGACTATTTTTCTTGTGGCATTTTCTGATACAGGCACATTGCAACACACACACATACGCGTGAAAGAAATTATAGGAATGATCTGAATTGTTTTTATAATGCATAAATATGTGGTTACCTATGATAGGATACAAATGGTTAAGTTTTGAAAAAATTTCAGTTGTTATGTCACTTATCAATCCAAAACAATTAAAACAAAAAACTAAAAAACAGTTTGAAAAGTTATCAATTTGTAAGTTGTACAAAAAAATTTACATAATAAATACCACAAATTAATACAAGTGAATGAGATTTCTCTAGAATTTTATTTCATGAACCTTTATGAGACATAAACTGATCGATAGTTAGGATCTACATTGGTTTAAAATGAATTTACTTTCTATATAAATTCTATATTATCTATTTCTTTTTCTTTTTCTCATAGAATTTTTGAGCTCAGCAGTGGCAAACTTTTCCAAGGCAGTTACTGATTTTGAAAAGAAAATTTCATCTGATAAAACATTGGAAAAAAAGTGAGTGGTGCTCTATATTTTTTACTTAGATGAATTTTGACATCAAAGAAAAATAAGCTTCCATGAACTTTTATTTTTAATGATGACATAAAGTGAGAGGCTCTCTTTACCCAGAAGTAAGGAATTGCAGTCTCATGAAATTTATACCAAAGGTTCGATTGGATGTTTTTGTTGAATTATTAAAGATTAGATAAATTAATAATAAATAATTGCATTATTTTATTCCATTCTAGATAATTCATTGCCTAATTGTTTCAATTTTTTTTTTTTTAATTTGAGGCCTTTGAAGCTGAGAATATACAATGACAAAATGATGTATTTGGAACGCATGTTTCTCCATCCTGATGGGTTGCCAGATAATGAACAAATTAAGTAAGTAACTTTTTATCAATGAAAATATGCTCGGGTTACAAACATTGCTATTTCCTCTTAATAACATAAGGTTACAACACATATCGTAGAATTTGAATTTTTATCTTTCTTTGAAGATATTACATTTATTGCAAAGAAGCTTTTACGATATTGTTTCAGTGATGTACTTCCATTCCTGCCTATTTTTCGCAATAATGAATGCCAATACTGTTTCTAACAGTATTTGAAATACATCATTCCATTCTTCTTTTTTTTTTCTTCAGAAATGTCATTTTTGGAACCACACGTTTCCAAGGCATACAGGGCACAATAAATCTCATAAGGAAAGGAAAGAAGTCTTGGGATGATCTGAGTGAACAAGTATCATTATTAACTTTATCCTTTGAAAGGGCAGCCAACTTTTTGGGGGATGTCGGCTTATAGTTTCATCAGTCATTCCTATGGTGTAAAGATATTTTGGACAACCTAATTTGCAATCTTAGTAATTCCAATTTTTAGTAGACACTATTTGTTGGCTGAAAAGAAACGTTATATGAGTCACAAAGTCAAACAATGAATGAGCAATTCATCTACCATTATGCACCCTTGATGCATTCGTACATCAAGTCCTAAAGTAAACCTTACAGGCATCCATAAAATAAGACTTCTAAGAACTATAGAGCTTTGAAAAGATGGCTCAGGTGGCCAGAGTGACTTTTCTTTAAAGGTTGGACAGCGTTTATAGAAACATCAAAAAGATTGATTCTTTTAATCCTGTAGAGTGACTTTTAAATTAAAAATTGACAAATGGAAATTTTCTCATTATACTATAGATCTACATGTATCATTCAACATTGATGTATTTGATGAAAAGAACATCATCAGCCTTGGTTTCTTTCTAATTATCAATTTTATGACTTTCGTCATAAATTTGTTGCCAAGAAAAAATCAATAAGTGAATGTATTTCATTACTATTGCTCATTATTATCCATATCCATGAACATTTGTTACAAATCATAATCTGTAACATTCCATCTTCAAGGCAGTTTTCACCAACATTATGGAGGCTTGCTATTCAATCTACAGTTTTTACCAACATTATGAGGCTTGCTATTCAATCTACAGTTTTTACCAACATTATGAGGCTTGCTATTCAATCTACAGAGTAGTCACTGCCAAATTACACACCATTCTCAGGGGAACAAGAAATTTTGCATTTTGCTAAAGGTGCAATTTTCCAAATTCAAGCAACCATGCCCAGATCTAGGGAGATTTTTTTATTATTAGAATTGGCATGTGCCTAATAGCAGCTCCTCTGCAGTCCCATGATTTCTTTCTGAACAATACATTCTTGTAAAATTCTGCCTTAATTTGGTGAAGCGGTATATGTCTTTGCTGCAATTTGAAAGTGTGAAAAAAAATAGGCACACAGGGAAATTATGCGCTTTGGCAAGTAATTTGGTAGCAACTTCTGTATTACATTTATTTGTCAGTCAAAGGCCATCTAAGGTTTGAATAATCTGGTGGAATATGACAAGAAGATTTTTATAAATTATGTCTGTACAATTGAACTAATGTAAATGTATCTGTGAATGTTGATACTTGTAATTATATTTGATATATATTATTGTCAGATTCTTCATCCATAAAAAGAATGATGATAAATGCTTATCTACTCCTGCCTCTAGTTCTGTCCTCTATACCTTCCTTTCTATTTCAAAACAATGAATATAAAATGACAATCAATTGAGATACAAAAATCTCCTTTGTTGAGATGTCACTGTTAAGATAAGGTATTAATTTTTCATAGATATGTGAGGTTTGATAGTTTCTTTATCACTGTTCCAGACTTTTATCATATTACTAACCTAACAATATCATTATAGAATAAGCATGTTTATGGTTATTCATAATCACAACACTTTGAGAACCACATTTCTATGACTTTATGCTATGATTATACGATAAAGGAAACTGAAAAATTGAGTAATGGACCATAAAATTTGATGATTCCTTTTCAAAAATGAAGATCAATATAATATAAGAAAAATCCAAGATGAAGGGAACTATTCACTCGAAAATAATCATCTTAATGAATTACATGTATTTTCTTCAGATTTTATTTTAATCCAAGCCTTATCCATTATCAATCTTGTGTTAGTTGATTTATATCAAAACTTATGAAAAATATAATGCAATAATAAACACTTACCAAATAAACTTGAATAATAAAGTTCTCTTGTGATAATATGAAAGAAAACATTTTGAATCTTAAATGTTAACTGACATTATATTATTGAAAATACTTAAAATAATTTCAACATGTAATAAACTTCTTCTCTTTTTTCAGTGAGGTCACTTGCTTGGGTCCAGATAATTTCTATTTATATATGTTGAGATCTTGACTGAAAATGTAAATTTACAAATGTAAATAGCATGGGTTTATTTTATTATATGCGTCGTTTTTATCATCATCAAAGCAAATCTATCACTAACTTCTCTTCTTGTCATCCTGTTATGTCCGAAAACCCCTATGTTAAAATTATAATCACATCATCCTCAATTTGTATTTTACCTTTTTGTTATTCTTATGCACATAAAAAGTACTTAATGATAATGTGATTATTCTTTTTTTTACCTTTTTTATTATTAAATGTATAGATTTCTATAACATTTGAATTTATACATTTGAGTTAATCATGTAAACACGACTAACTTGCTCTTTGATACACTTGGTTGACAATCTTGTTTCACAAATAATTAATATATAATTATGTTTATCCATTATTTATGCACATTGTATGCTTGTAATCTATAGCTTGCCCTAATGATTTAATTCCTAAACTGATTTGTATCTAATAATTTCAATCCAACTTATTTTCTTTGTTAATTCACATCTAACAACACATATGGTAATGAGTTTATCCCTTTATGCG
The DNA here is from genome assembly GCA_032466395.1 of Aegires albopunctatus. Lineage (NCBI taxonomy): Eukaryota > Metazoa > Mollusca > Gastropoda > Nudibranchia > Aegiretidae > Aegires > Aegires albopunctatus. The sequence continues at coordinate 5,424 of JASKDV010184170.1, forward strand.
TATCTCGGTGATGAATTAAAATTGTGACAATGTTTTCCTTTTCGTAATATTTTTTTTTCCACTATTTCATTGTCTTTCAACATGAATGATGTCAACCAGTTTTTATGTGATAAATTTTCACATTAATTCAGTGTTATTTCCTCAATTAGGAAACAACTGTTATTGTTAAATTTTTCCTGACTAGACAGCCTTTCTGATTGGTCAGAATAAGAGGAATTTTGATATTTTTTCAACTAATGCAGATAGCTAAACTCTTAAGGCTGGAACATTGGCACTAGTGAATAACATCTTTACCAATAGTCGATAATGATTAATAAAAAATTCAATGATAACCAAAAGCTTATTAATTCACAAAAATGTGTAACACAATCTGTATTCAGTTTGATTGGTTGAGAAAAAGCAGGGCTTAAATAACTATAACTATTGTGAGCAATGATCCATGGTCATTGGGTAGTGCAGTGATGAGCTGGGTTCAACCATCTTTAACACAAGGACATGACAATAGTTGGTCATATACATGTATATCTAAAGACAGAAAAGTGATGACATCTTCTACACACATTTTTAATATTTTTCTGCTTCATAAGGAGACAAATGTTTGAATAGTATAATATGAAGCTTTGAGAATCAATATGGGGAATGAAAGGAAAACATATGTTTCATCAGAATCTTTCCTTGTTCCAATTGTCCTAATTAGAGGTATGAAATATCAAATAAAAATTCAGCTCTCTGAGATTTTATCCCAATAGTATGTTTTTGTTCTTCCCCTGGAGGCCAAATATGACTGTTCCTCACTCTTTGACAGGTAAGAAATTATTATCCAATATAGAAAACAAATGTTTTACATTTCACAGATCTACTTCAAAGCAGTGGTTTGGTTATAAAATTGCTTTTGTCTTTTCATTCATGAGCATTTTTTAAAATTTTGTTCAACTTTTGTTTACTACATGTATTCGTTCTCAGTTTTGGGGATGCCATTTAGTTCGGTAAATCTTTCTCTACATCAGTCTATTTTTATCGCAGCAGGCATATTCTCTTGAGTCAATCTCTTCTCTAAACAAAAGCTCTGGCATAGAACCCAGATACCTCAAACTACAATGCAAAATTAACAAGATTTGATTTGATTGATCATTCTTTTATTGGGCAATCCATTCCTATGAAAATAAAATGTACGTGTACCTTAGTTATTATTCAAATTACATTGTAATTCTGAATCTCCGGGTAAAACCACATCCTGTTTTACCATTCAGCTATGTTAATGCTAGAACTAGAAGTAAGTGTAATTGTGACATGTGTGTTATTTTTGTTTTTTAATTCTATAATCTTCAATTTACAAATGCTCTTTTTTGCATTTTGCACATAATATTAAGTATTAAGTAGATTACACATATCTTGAATTTAGCTCATTAAGCAACAAAACAAAAATAGAAAAATAATAAAAACACGCACCAAAAAACATAAACCACAGCATCAAACAGAAAAAAAAAAGAAAAAAGAAAAAGTGAATTTTTCTTGAATATTGATAAGAGCAAGGAAAAGGAACTAGATAGGAAGAATATATAGATCTGTAATGAATGCACCACCAAGATGTCTTTTTCTTCTACCTTGACAATCAAACTTTTACTTCCTAGCATCCAAAATACATTTTTGTAATTGAAATCTGGTATATCACAAGTAAGTTTATTATTTTAAAATTTATATTCCATGAACATGTTTTTCATCAGATAAACCAATGAAATCTAAAGAGTAAATAAAATGTGTTGATTTGAAAAAAAATTACTTCATTCTTGGTTTTGATTATGTATGCCATCTGTACTGTATGTTACCATTGAAGTAAAAAAAATTGGCTTCAGTGCTATCGGGTACTTGTTTCAAAAAGTTTCATTTTCCATTTGAGGAAATAAAAGGTTAAGATTACTTTTCCCTATTCACTATTTTTGGCTTCATATAGATTTGAGCAAATGATAATAAAAGATGTAGATCCCGTTTCGTAGGTTTGAAGATGGATAAGTATTCACCACACAACTATAAGCTACTTTAATTTTTAATTTCAGCAATTCGCATCTTTTTTTTCTTTTTTCGTACGCTTAGTACAACTACAAGTATAAAATAATGTTCACATTAAGTTATTAAGCTAAGTTGTATAACATTTCATTAGGCAAGATAGACTATTTTCCAATGTAATCAGCTGAGCTAATTATCCTGGATTTAGGCTTACATTTGGCACCTACCCCTTCCTACTCAAGACCAGTCAACTCATGTATCATACAGTAGGAGTACTACGAAACAAATAGGTATCATCATTATTGAAAGCATCACTCACTCACTCAGATCCTCAACCCAGACGGTTGTCAGGGGGAGCTAGGAGCTGAAGAAGTCACCTCCCCCCCATTACCCGACCTTTAGTTTGTTGTTGATGGTGGATTTATTTATTTTTAGGATGGGGAGGATGTTTTCATTTTATTTCAATGTTTTTGTTCAATGATGGCAGATCTATCATTCTCTCTCTCTCTCTCTCTCTTTCTTTCTTAATTTTAACATTAGCAGTAATCATTTTGACTAAGTTACTTATACGTTCTCTCTCAGAGACACACATTATAATGGACATGATGATACACATAGTGGGCCTATATCCCTTGCTCTACTTGCAGAGAGAAAATAATGCTAAAAAGACATGATACATCCCTTCTTCCCTTTCGCCAACAACCACCCACTCACCTCGCCATTCCTCCCCACCCCGCCCATACTTTCTTCCCTTTCACCCTACTCCCCCCTACCCATCCTCTTGCTATGCCGCACGCTGTTTCTTCATTGTCTGTAATCGACTCAGGCCCATTCTTCTTTTCGCAATGCACCAGCTTGGCATTGGAGTTCTTGATCAGCTAATCGGTTCGGGCATTTTATGTCACTTTGCACTTCAGTTCATGTCGACATAAAGAAAAGAGGGGGAAAAAAATGTTGAGTTAATAAACTTTGAGATCTGGGTTCTACTGTAATTTCTTTGAATTAAATCATTGGAAATTAAATTTAAATCAAACTTACAAGTCATTCCTTGAAAAATTTTAATAAAATCAAAATTGCCTGTCACTCTATAGAAATAAAACAAGAAACCCTTTCTTTTTTTTTAAAGAAATACAAATATGTATTAAGATAAATAATAAGCATACATTTGCAGGAAAATTGGAGCAAGCTTGAAGAGAAAATGAATAATCATTATATTAGGGTGTTTTTTTTTACCAGGAAGCAGGCTGCAAACTAAATTTCATAGGGTAACATTCCTAAACACTATACAAAAAGTAATAACACAATGAGATTATAGGGCCTATTATTTCCCTGCAATGTATATCAAAATGCAAACTTTTTGTTTGCTTGCTTGTTTATTGGGGTTTGTTTTTACAATAAATGGGGTGATTGACAGTTTCTAAAACTGGTGTCAAATGTAAAATGCAGCCTGAGCCATAGCATACCCTGTGGACTGTTGTACCAAAAAGATGCACAAAAGCATTTAATATCTGAATGGATCAAAAAAGCAGAAAAGAATCATCTTCAGTTGAAATAGCAGAACTTCTAGATAAGGGAATATCTTTATACAGTGCAAGTCATCTTTGTACAGTGCAAGTCAATATTTGGAATGCGGCTTAATTGGAACAATTCACCAGGAGAATGAAAATTTGTCTGCCTAATTGAAACACCAGCTGGTTAATTAGAACAGGGTAAGTAGTACTCGTCTAATATCAAGAAAAATATAATTGGAATGACAGATTGTTGTAATGAAAAAAACTCCCATCAATTATAAGCTGTTAGATTTTGGTCTATCTGGGATCATAAAGCCATGCGTTAAGTATACGAGTGGCATGTGTGGCTTCATGCATTGCATGAACTTGTAAATGAGAAAACGGGTTGATAGAGAATGATGGACGGCTGGCAGGCCTCATTGAAATGTGAGATTGGCAAAGGCACTGTTGCAAGAATTGTAAAAAAGAAAGATGCCATTTTAAATTAAACTTGTGAGAGGCAGCGACGATGAAGATGTAGCTCTTTCAGTGTATTAAAGGCATACTCATTGGCATTGACAACTTCATCACGTCAGTTGGATGGCTGTAATACTGGAAGAAATGCTATCTTTATACTTGCCTTATTAACTTATCATTTGTATGAAAACCACCAGGAGACATCACTGGGAAAGCCCTCGACTGGAATCCTCAAGGAAAGAGAAAGGTTGGAAGGATCCGACAAACATGGAGGCAAAGAGTGGAGAGCGAGCTCCAGACAATTGGTGAGATATGGGGGACAGCCAAGAAGATTGCCCAAAACCGAGTCAGATGGAGGAGTGTGGTGGAGGCCCTTTGCACTCTCCAGGGTTCATAGGAATTATATCACTTGTATTTAATTGTGTTATACTCACTATAGCAGATGTGGACATTATTTCCAATCCGTTCTATTATTTGTGTCTTGTAAGTATGTTATTGTAAAGTGTCATCGAGCACTTCTGTGGATTTTGCTATAAAAACATCACATTTACATTGTTTACTAGATATCGAAGAGAAAAAAAAGATCAAAATTAAAATCTAAGTCTAACAAAGATTTGTGTGCATATTTTATCCCATTGTGTTATCATGTGTGTCTATGAATAAAAAAGAGATAAGTAAAAAAAGCTTTTTCATAGCACAGGATCCACTAAATGTACTCTATGCGCTATACATGCCCTTTCATTCCAAAATCAACGTTATAGTAGACATAAACACTTTTGAAAGGTCCTTGTCTCTAGCACTAGGGCAATGACAAGATCTGACTCTACATATTGCCAGCTTAACTTGACTAGCACTAGGGCAATGACAAGATCTGACTCTACATATTGCCAGCTTAACTTGACTAGCACTAGGGCAATGACAAGATCTGACTCT
>JASKDV010184181.1:787-12214 GCA_032466395.1 Aegires albopunctatus
GGGGGGGGGGGGTATTATTGAGTTGTCGACTTTGTTTGCTTAACTGTACGACCTAGAGTATTCCACAGCTCATTTCTGCTGGCCACATTTACGTGACATCTTATTTCGCTACTGTTTTCCTGAAACTCTCTCGTAACGATTAAGGTTTAGTGGGAGAGCATTACAATGGTGGAAATGTATGTACCTGTGTTACATTTCTTCATCCCTTGTAAATGCAAAGGGCAACACTACAGCTGAAGAACCTCTTCTATGTACATAATTGCATTTGACAACGAATTCTTTGAACAAGAAATGCCATTATTGGGGGGGGGGGAGGGAGGGAGGTTGGAGATAAATGCTCCATTTTCGGACAAAGCCAAAGACAACAAAGAGACAGCACGCATTGAGGTCGAAGCAATATTTGTACAGTTAGATTCACTATGTGGCAGTCACAAATTAATGCTATCTCACAAACATTAAAATCAAAGCAATGACTGATCGGTATATTATTTTATGAATCGCTCTTCGTAAACCTAACCATCCCAGCATGGTTCACCTCGCATCAATTATAATATAACCTGTTTATTGACATTAATATCCGCTCATACATCTAATCACGGCATCTTTGAGTTAGTGTGACCACGCATTAGCATGTTATTGCTTTCGCCACAGGTGGAACCAATGCAATGTTACGGTTTTAATTAGGTTAATACAGTTACTGAATCCCAATTCATACCTTAAACGTCTATTATGCATGTGGATGACAATAAACCTTAGAAATAGAGAAGAAGGATAATGAGAGAGTGAGAGGGAGGGAGGGAGAAAGAAAGAGAGGGAGAGAGAGAGTGGGGGAGAGAGAAAGAGAGAGCATGACAAATAGATATATACAAAGCAAAGAGGAGAGGGAAGAGAGAGAGGTGGAGGAGGAGAATGTGAGAGAAAATGGAGAAATGGAGAGAGAAAATAAGAGAGAGAGAAAGGAGGCGCGTGGAAGTGGGAGAGATAAAAAGAAAGAGAACGTGGGAGTCAGCGAGAGAGAGAGAGAGAGAGAGAGAGAGAGAGAGAGAGAGAGAGAGAGGGGGAGAGAGTGAGAGAGAGAGAGGGCGAGAGAGAGAGAGAGAGAGAGAGAGAGAGAGAGAGAGAGAGAGAGAGAGAGAGAGAGGCGGGGATGAAAGAGAGCGAGAGAACGAATACGTAAGATACAAAAGTCTGAATAGATAAAAATGACATTTTATCACTTTGTAAATTAATAAAATGACTTAATTACGATAATATGAGTTGTTTAAAAACATAAAGAAAGTGGGAAAAGAAATTATGGGTACGGGGGAAAACGGGGGGTTAAAATCCATCAAATTTTACAATCTTACAAATGAATTATTTTTTATACATTAATATCATATTTGGCTGTCAGGCTCCCTGGTATCGTTCTTAATCTCAGTGTTGATAACTCTATGAGCCTCTACTGCCTTTGAGTGTCTTCGGTTACTGTCGAAATATTATTATATGCTCCACTGTTTGAACAACTTTTAGAGCGGCATTGGGAAGTTTAAGCTGGAAAAAAAAAAGAATTTAGGTTCACAAAAGTCACAAGAGAAATTAAATTGATTAAATGACCAGAGGACCTTATTTTAAACTATGTAAATAATTGAAATACAACGACAATAACACACATATAATTATAAAAGAACGATAACAACAGCAACATCAGCAATAGCAGAAGCTGTATCAGAACAGAAAGATTAGCAGCAATAGTGTTGAAACATTGCTTAATATAATATTTTATTGAAGGGACAGCTCCAAAAAAACATGTACCAAACATGGAGGTCAACACGTTCAGAAATTGACTCGATTTGAACCCTGTCTTGCCTTATTTTTCAGGTTTGTTAAACTGGGGACCATTAGAGCTGATGAAATGTCGGACAGAGTTCGGTAACATGCTAACACCAACTCAGACACCTCCACCAAGTATTGCAAAACTACGTAACCATGTACATTTTGTTGCTACCTGGTGAAAACAAGAAACAGTTTGTTGTTTTGTTTTGTTTTATCATTCATCCATTCATTAATTGCTTCATTCGTTCATGTTTCCTGTTTCATTGATCCAATGGGTGCAATGTAAAAAAACAGAACATAATGCATGATATAATGAAAAAGAAAAAACGCCACAATAAATCATTAATTTGTCATTAAATTATGGTATAAAACGTGTTTATAGTTGATGCTAAATAAATACATACTTGCTTTCCTCGTGGATTGTTTCAATGTGATTTTGTTCCAGATTGTTGGTGACCTTTTTAAAATGTGACTATGACCTTAACAAATTAAACATTCAATTTTCACTTTAGATAATAATATAACATCTATTGTATCTTCTCCTATTTTAGCATTGAAGTATTGAAGTCGCTGCTGCTACTATCATTTGTGGTATCGTGGTCTAGTGGAAGACATTTGATCTGGTGATCGAAAGGTCCCAGCTTTGAATCCTGGTTTGACGCGATGTTGAGTTCTTGGAAAAGACTCTTTACATGCATTTCCTCACTGTACTCAGGTGTAAAATCGGTACCAGGCTATATATAGAAGAAGATCTTGTATTATATTTTATCACTTGCATTGTTCATTGCAGCCAAAACGCAATGCTCGGATTTTATTTTATGCTTTAGCACTATCGAAAATGGTGTCTAACGCCCTTTATCTCTGGCCAGACAAAATACTGGTCTGGGTCTCTATAGAAATTGTGCACACGACCAGGCTTAGGGTGCTGTTGGAGGCCAATCCATTTTTTTTTTCTTCTGACTATTATGATTAGCATTAGTCCAGGACAGATAGCTCAAATAAAGGGCTCGACCTCAAACTAATTGCTTTCTAGCGTTTTTCAGCAAATTCTGGTAGAAAAATATGTCAAGTTTAACATAGTAAAAGTTTACCAAAATGGGAGTTGTGGGATATGGCTTTTTTAGGGGTCAAATGTCATTCGAAGGTAATATTTTTTAAAAATGGTAATAAAAGTGACATTAAGTTTGGTTTAAAGTTTATTCTTGACCAAGTTTTAAACACTTAGCTTGTTCGATAAAGTCATGAGAGGAGATGACAGAGTTTCAATTTACAAAGACAAAGAGAGATTTTCAGACTTTAAATCGAATATTTATCAGTTCGCTCTAATTTGGACAATTTTCTTTACTATTTCTCGGTAAATAAATATTTTTTAGCCATTGTGTGTTATCAATTCTGATGAAAAAGTGTTTCATATACGTCACTGCAAAAGTTAACAAAGTTTGAGGCTTTTAAAATAGTTCCAAGGGGTCAGAGGTCAAGGTAATATATTTTCAATAAGAAGTAACATTTAACAGAGTGACAACGATTTGGTGCATGCGATACAATATATGTTTTTGACATGACCAAGTCATTAAAACATAACAATTGGAATTATAATGAGGAAAAAATATGAACACGTATGATTTATGAAAGCTGAAGAGGGTTTTTGAAATTTGAAATCAATATCTTTCCAAATGTCCACCCCACTTTGACCATCTTTTATCTTTCCCCAAATCATTAAATATAAAGAAGCGTTGTAAAAGTTAAGTTAAAGTTAAACGTACACTTATAGAGCGCTTATCACCAAATGGACCTTAGCCTTTAAACGCTTTTACAATGACTTGTTCATTTCCCCTAACCGACAGCAACGCGGAATACATAGAACAAGACCCGCAGCCTCTTAGGCGGTTATACACTTATAGGACACGGACAACGCTGTCTTAGTGGTCAGGTACTCATTCATAATTGAGTCGATTGAGGTAGATAGGTGTCTTACCTAAGGACACACCGCCAATTACCAGTGGCAATGGAGAAAATCCATGTCTTGTTGAAAATGCGGATAATTATATTGATTGTTCATTTCTTTTATGAGTTATGTCCCTTGATGTATTACCATGGAAACGTTGCTTAGCATTTGGCAGGCAAACATCTTTGGTCTTTTGGATCGACAATGAAGTCATTGGTATCTTGATGAAAATTATAGATCTCTGAAGCCTGTTCAAAACCAGTTATAAATAAATGATGTTGATCCATTAAATAACAGGCCTTTTGAGTCAAGTTCTTGAAATGTCTTGCGGGATACGATCTCACCAAGTCACCCTGCCGACAGGTGTCGGTAAAATACGAGAATAATCTAATAATCTACTTCAAGTTTTATTTATCTGAATGAATTATGTCGGGTCCGGGGGTTCTGAAATTACAAGAGGAGCCAAATGTTAAAAAATTAGATCAGGCTAACAATCACATGAATGAGGCATCTATTTAATTATTTCTTCTTTCTCCACGGTTTATAAGTTTTTCATTAAAGTCTAACAATGTATGTAAAGCCACAAATTCTTAAATGCGCAAAGCTATCCGGGTCTGTGAAACCAAAACAAAGACATGAATAGCCAGCAAAACGATTAGACATACAGAATGATGGAAAATTAACATAGTTATGTTCATTTTTACTTCGGTGACTGAAACAGTAATACAACAACCAAATCAAGACTTCATTTTGGATCATTAAGATAAACGTGTGTCAAACAGACCAGCACCATCCCTATCATTCTCACCAATAACAACAGCAACAGCAATAGCAATAGCAACACACACACGCACGCACACACACAAACACACACACAACCACACACACACACACACACACACACACACATATACAGAAAGAAAGAACCCAGCAAAAACAAGTGACCAAACAAAGCTACAATCTCCCACAATGAAAATTAATATGGAAGAATTTACATTGTGTTAACAAGCTATACTTTTCTAACCTTTTCAAACGTAATATTTATTAATGTTTAAGTACATGTACACCTCAACCCTCCATACTCACAATCAGAATAAAGTATATCTAGTGAATGTATTTAAGTTTTTGCCCGTCGACTACGAAAGGGAAAATATCAAGAATCAGCGAGAATATAATTATACTTAATTTTAGTGAACCAGGAAGCATAAAGATGGACGCCATGGAAGTAACAAAGAATGGTTAAGTCAAGGATTTTAAAAAGCATAGTTGTGATATATTATAATGTTCATGTTATGTTATTCAATGGAATGGAAAGTAAATGGATTTTTCCAGTTTTTAAATCAAAATTAAATAATGTTCCACATCTCAGATCTTGGCAATCTTTTAGTTGTTTGGTCGTAGACATGTAATGAATATGTTTCAACAATAAAACAATAGAAAAGCAATTAGTTTGAGGTCAAATCCTATCTTTCCTCGGCTACATTGTGGTTTTGTCTATATCTACAATTTATAGCCTTATTTCCGTTTACACGTTTACTATGTATAATCGATTGAACTTTAGAACGATGACGGTGTCCTGCGTTTGCAATCTGCAAGTCATGATTTTTCTCCCTAGCCCATTTCTTATGGAGAAAATATTATTAAACTGTACTATACCTGCTTCTATCGCCACTGATAAGCCACAACACATTTCCCCAGGAAATACATAATCAACAGTTAATGAACGTCAAAACGTGACTTAACATAATTTTTTCAAGACGACATGACATTGTAATATACTTTACAAAGATCTAGGTTGAGTTCTTTGTCTTGTTGTGTCGAGGTGTGTTGTTTAAAGTTTGTCTGTTTGGGAATGTTTATTTTGATTATACTGTTGTGCGTTGTTATTGTTTTGTTTGTATTGTTATTGATTATGATTCTTCACACTGTTTCAAAATTATCTTCAAATCTTAAATTGAGGGGGAGGTCTGACCTATGCCTTGAATATGTCGAATGAAAAAAACGTTCGATGAACTCATCCTCAACTCTTTTCAACGTGTTGTTCTACGAATAGACAATTCGTTAAAAATGTACTTTTCTTGTAATGCTTTTTATTCTAATCGGTTATGTTTGATTCTTTAAAAATAGATCATGCAAATAAATGACCTAAATGATATAACAACGATATGTAGAATTTCAGATCTTCGCTGATTTCCCGATTTTATTTTCATTTGTCGCATCCTGGAGAGGGAATGGTGATAAAGACAGGAGAATGGCTAAGATGCATGACCCATAATTTATGTTGTACTGGCAATTAAGAAAACGAATCAACCGAGCATTATAGGGAAATCATATTGATTCGTGGATAACTGATAATGAAGACGTTGGCGTGTACTGAAAAAAAGCCTTCTGCTTTTATGCAATGACGATTGAGATAAAGCATGGAAATACAACAATCTTGGTAAGATTATTAAATTTCAATCTTAGCACTCGTACATTGAAATAACTATAAACATTAAAATTGGTAACCATTTGTTGCTTGCGGGTATATGAAATTATGAATCTCTTTTATTGTTTGTAATGTCATTCCTCCAGGCATTATTAACACCACGATCATTTCTTAAAAATAGGATAAACAAACAAAGAAAGCAAGAAAAAATATACAATGACAGTAACAAAAACAAAACTTAACAACAAGCTTAGATCAGTTATCACTCATGGCACAGTACATGTGTTCTAACATTTTCTGTGGACTTTTTTTAGACACTAGTCCTTAAAGCTCATTCATAAAGTCATAGATACTGTCCTATTGTACTTTTCACATAACCCAACAGTGACTTTACTTTAATTTTATGATCAGATTAAGCAAGTATAACAAAGTCGTTGTATTTAAGGTTAAATCGATACTCAAAATATCTAGTTACGACAGGGAAAATGACAGGAAAAAGAGAGAAAGCGGTAGACGGGATGGCCAGGTAGTTGGGAACAGAGAACGCCAATGAAACGGTGAAGTCAACATTCGATCGAGGAGCGTGGAAAAGAATGGACATCAACGATCTTGAGCGAGACAAGTAGAGAGAGAGAGATCAAAGACAAAGCAATAGTCAAATAGTTTATCTATCAATGATAAATCGATGTCCATAGAGAATATCTATCAAATACAAATCGATATAAAAGCGTTTATCTATCGAAGACATGTCGATATTCAAAGAGTCTATATATCAAAGACATATCGATATTCAAAGAGTCTATATATCAATGACATATCGATATTCAAACAGTCTATATCAAAGACATATCGATAATCAAAGAGTCTATATATCAAAGATATATTGATAATCAAAGAGTCTATATATCAAAGACATATCGATATTCAAAGAGTCTATTTATCAGACATATCGATAATCAAAGAGTCTATATATCGGAGACATATCGATAGTCAAAGCGCCAATATATTAGAGACATATCGATATTCAAAGAGTCCATATATCAAAGACATATCGATATTCAAAGAGTCTATATAGCAAAGACATATTGATATTCAAAGAGTCTATATATCAAAGACATATCGATATTCAAAGAGTCTATACATCAAAGACGTATCGATATTCAAAGAATCTATTTATCAAAGACATCGATATTCAAAGAATCTATTTATCAAAGACATCGATATTCAAAGAATATATTTATCAAAGACATTGATATTCAACTACAATGATACAACCATGTCGGACATGCTAAGCTTTTTCGTGTTCATTTTTACTCCAATAGTTGTACTTTGACTGGCTTAAAAATCGAAATGTGGCTAAAATGAAATAATATCGTATTCCTAAGAATTTCCTAAATATATTATGTAAAAAGGAAATTAGTCTTTTACCACAAAACTTCTATATTGTGAACTATTTTTCTTGTCCATGATCATTGTAATTATTTTTTGCCCCGAAACTTAAAATTCAATAAATATTGCACCGTAGACAAGTGTTTAGTCTAGTCGGCTCAAAGAACAAGTGATACTTCGAACCCTGATTGTGTTTAGGATAACATTATATCCTTGTGCATTTTTTTAAAAAATACATGTATACTATTTTGGTTTACTTATCTTATCAAAATTCAAAAGAAAAACCAGGCAAAAACAGCTGGTCCGAAATTGCTGATGAAACAGCAACTGAAATATTATATTTCTTCTTTAAAGGATTGCAATCAGACATTGCCATGAAGAGTTATATACCATTTCTACGAGCCTGAACGTATTGAGAGATACTATGGACAATGAGTCCTATTTTTTTCAGCACCTCAAAACTCCATCCTTCTAGATAGGACCATTTAACTCTCAAGACTCATGCTACCGATCTTGAGAGTAATTTCTATAATTAACAAACATTTCGACCCATGCCCGGAGAGCATTGCTCGATATTATGTCAAAGAAAATCGTGACCATCGCTCCTAGAGGGCTTGGGTAAACAGTGCATTGTTCGATATCCAAATATGATTAGGGTGTATTTGATTTTCCCAGTTATTAGGAATCTTGGGGCTTGGAATACTTACACATCATGACCCTAAAAAATGAATTTGAAGTCTGTGCAACGTGCCGTTCTCTCAAAGCCGCAAATGTATTTGATCTCCTGTTTTTTCGTGTATATATTCAAATAAAATATAGAAGAGAATATTCTGTCACTTTCGCTGCGGTCTAATGCATTAAAAAATGTCACTATATGATTCAAACAAACTGCGCGATAAGCATCATTAGGCAGATAGTTCGAACTGCATAATGTGTATGACAGATTGGCTAATATTTGCTTCATTAGGAGGGCGTACTTTGGTGCTTATTCTTGGGTTTTCAGATATGACATGAGCCTTAGTCGTTTTCATAGTGGGATGGCAAACGGAAATTCAGTGTTTTCATGAAATAGTCGTTATTTAGTCCTCAATAAGCTGGCGCTTTGGTTACTGCGACAATGTTTTTTGGTTAATGTGAAATGACTCAAATGATGATGATAGTGTAAAGACAACTGCTGCTGCCTTTGCTTTCTCGATACATTTTTAAATTGAAGAATGGCTTTTTGCAAGATTGCGATCGCGATATCAGTTATCCATATCTTTAATTCCGTGGACGCAAGGGTAAATAATTCATTTGATCAAATTAGACCAGATGATGGTGGAAATAACTACGATGTCGAAGACGTTAGCAAGAAACAAAAACATCAAATATTTAACGATTACTTGGTTCCTTTTGAAACCGATACCTCGAGAAAAATAAGAAAAATAAATGAGAGGCTTGGTATAAGTCTTGAAGCTGTGGCCATGTCCTGTGAGTACAAATCTACTGTCATTATAATATCTGATGAAACAAGTAGCGTTTATATCGACTTTCTGGTCAGACGCATGACCGATAAGATCGTTGCCTCCGTTGTTCACTACGACCTAATCCTGATATCCCAAAATAAGATGTCCATGATTGACTTCTTATATTGGAGCTACGTTGAACGAGGAGTCACAGAGTATTTATTAGTGGTTAGTGATCCTGGTGAAATTATGGAGAAGGCAGATACTGTTTTCAACCAAAATAAAAGAGGCCTCGCAGCTGCAATGCCTCATCGAACCAAGTGGATCATTTTCAGTGGACCGACTTATAATCGGAAGAAAACTCTTGCTATTGACACTTTGAAGACATCTCACTTTGACAACTTATGCGTGTTTTCTTTGGTGGAAAAAAGCAATGAAATTCATTTAGATAATGTTACAACTCTTATGTGGAGAATGGACAGACGAAGAGATGGAGAGAAAGTAAATTTAGACACGCTTGACGGTAAACAAAAAGTTTGTTCGATTTTTCCGAACCTGAAATTAGGGTTTAACGGAAGAAAGTTTGACCAGTTGACTGCATTTTTTCTTTTCGATACCTTCATCAAAATTCCTCGTGATAACGATTCTAATTCGCAAGAGTTGTCGGGGCTTTGGTACGATGTTGCGTGTATTTTAGCCAATTCGCTTAATTTTACTTTCAATATCAGAGTGTGGAAAAAAAGCTGGTCCAAGTACCGATTAGAGGTTCATCGTGGAAGGACTGACATAGGACTCAGTCTATGGCGTGTTAATTATTTCCATAAGTATCCAATGTCGACAACCTACCCCGTCTTTTTTCGTACGAATAAAGGCATGTATCTTCAAACCACTAAATTGGATTCTTTGTTCGACGAAAGATACAGTCACTACAAAACATGGCCATTTCCTTCAGTGGCCATTATGATACCTTTCGTGTGCATTGTAGTCTCTTCTGTCATTTTGGTATTATTGACGAAATATAACCCTGGTGAGGAAAGAGATTCTAGACAACGAACTCCTTACTCGGGTTGCCCGTTGACGAATAATAGGAGGCATTTCAAATTTCAACACCATCATGAGTGTGCTGTGTTGCTTTTCTGGGCAATCGGACAAATGTTTGCTGCATTACTAAGACAGCCCTTGCCACAAACGGTGTCTACTCGAACGCCTCCTCGTATTCACATGTGGGCTTGGTGTTTGACTTGTGTTTTTTTCTATGCCTTGTATACGGGGATGATAACGTCGGACGCAACCAGCCCGTCCGAGAAGCCGCCGTTCCGGACGTATGATGAAATGATAGATCGTGGAGATTATCGATGGGGTACGCTGAATACTTCGTCCATCATCTCTTTGCTGAAGAAATCCAAGAACGGAACTCTCCATCGCTTGGGGAAGGGAATTGAAAGAGTCTTCGACGATACGTCTGACGAGGATGTGTTTTTGCAGAAAATACAACAGCTACTCCAAGGGAAATTTTTGCTGATCCACGCCGATTCGACGCTAAGATTGATACGAGAAAAATTGAATTGTTCTTCTCGATTGGTAATTATGAAAGATAGCCTTCTGGAATACAATGTTGGATTTGTTCTTCCAATTAATTCTGAAATCACGGATATCCTCTCAGCAAAGATTCTAGAGCTGCATGACCATGGAATTATTCATAAACTGGAAAATGGATATTTTCATTCTGAAAATAATATTAGTCCTCAAACATTTAACTCTTATGTTTATAAATTGAAAGACACATTTCCTCTAAACTGTATAATTTGTATATGTCTTGCTTTCTCTGCCTTTGTACTTCTTTGTGAGATTTTCATGTTTAATATAGATTTGATGAAACGGAAGAAAATAAGAAATTATATTAATGCTCGCCTCAATGTTTCTAAAGTCGATGGTCACAAACGAGAGAGTAACCGCTCTGAAAAATAGAATAATAATACAAGATTCGATATTTCTTAACTTGATCATCGGAATGATGTCTGTTCCTTCTAAGGCAATTATCCGGTACCACTCTTGGTGAACATAACTGTTGAACTACGGTGGCTTCACACTGTTTGTGTGACAATGAAAGTAAGAGGTTTAAACGTTGCTTCGCCAATGTGCAATAGGCTCCTCTTATTTTCATTGTCACAGAATAGCAAACAACTTTCAGCTTGTTGATTTGTGTAAGTTCATTATTGGCCTTAGTAGATCCATTCAAAGAAATGGCATATCAAAACATGAGATAGTTGTCTTTTGTTCATTATTTATAAACAAGACCTGCTTATATTATTATTATTATTATTATTATTGTTATTATTATTATTATTATTATTATTATTATATTATTATTATTATTATTATTATTATTATTATTATTATTATTATTA
>JASKDV010184203.1:0-12211 GCA_032466395.1 Aegires albopunctatus
TATATATTAATAACATATTTTATCCATCAACATTTTAGCCTACAAACTACAATGGTTGTATCATTGTTTGATTCATGATGTGCAGGTGCATGGCTTTTATTTGTTTGACAGTATTATATTCTCTTACAGCTTAGTCTTATTTTACACTATCAGTCACATGCGGATTGTCACAGCGCGTCTACAGTCATGAGAGTTGCCTCCCCTACACAAATCGATGTCTTCCTGTTGCTAATACTCATACTGTAATGACCACACTCCATTGTGAATCTATAAATATATTTAGAGATCTTTGCACTCAATTGACTAGTCTGCTTCGATTGAACCGATTGAGAGACGATTATACATTATTTACAACTTTAAAAGTGTTTCTACATGTTGGTTCTTCAAATAGGTAATATATTTTTAGCCTATTTATTGAATACTTTTGTACAATGATTGTTTTGTGCTACAAAAATTAAGAAATGTGAAACTTTCGCCGTGACCCGGTTTAGTCTAGATTCTAGACCTAGATCTAGCATAGATCCATAAATAGGTCTGTCAGACCTCGCCTGGCAGCAGTACATTTGTTATATTAATCTAAGACTAATTCTAGTGAAGTAGATCTAGATCTAGATCTAGTAGTAGAATTAGTATTATTATAGATCTATATTATTTTTCATACACTCAAACTCGAGTGTATAAAAAAATAATAATATATAGATTTCCGATCTAGAATCCAGTTTGAGTGTATGAAAAATATGTAGATCTAGATCTAGATCTATATCTAGATTCTCTATATATCTTCATACACTCAAACTAGATCTAGATCTACATATTTTTATACATCAAAAACTAGATCTATATCTAGATCTAATCCATATATTATTCATACACTCGATCTAAATCTAGAATCTACATATTTTTCATACATTAAAAACAAGATCTAGATCTAGAATCTAGATCTAGATATATATTCATAAATTCAATCTAGATATTGAATCAACATAATTATTGTTCATACACTCAAACTAGATCTCTCTCTCTCTCTCTCTCTCTCTCTCTCTCTCTCTCTGTCTCTCTCTCTCTCTCTCTCTCTCTCTCTCTCTCTCTCTCTCTCTCTCTCTCTCTCTCTCTCTTCTTTTTCTTCCTTTTTTTTGTTATCATCTCCCCATTATCAAAATGTATCATATTATGCGACTTTGATCCTTGTATCTTTCTATAAGTATTACAATGTCTTCTCTGTCGTACACCTCATATTAGTTTTCTTGTCTGATGCAAATATATTTCCTACAAGATCTCAACCTGGTTGTATACATTAATATACATTAAAAATAAATAGACTAGTTGAGCCATTCTCAACTCAAAAGGTGGAGTGAGAAATGTCACACGATGGCTATTTTACTTTTACAAAAGTCTTCAATGTTAACATCTAACCACCTAAAACCCTTCAGATGAATATTAATCTTCATCATTCATATTATGTAAAAAGATAACTTTTATCATGGTCTTGTGTAAATTATAAGCACAAGTATTACACATTGTTTTAACTTGTACGCCCTGATGACAAACAAGGAACATTATTTCAAGTAATTCAAGTCATCCTAAACTCAAAATCATGTTTGCCACATATCTAAATGCTTCTGTTGCTGTGTACAAAAAATTTGTTGGCAGAAATTGAACTAAAATGGACCATTTGACTGCATTCTGAGCAGATGTGTGTGTCATCAAAGCGTACAAGTACTTCATGAAATAAAACTATTTTTTCCCAATTCCCATTGAAAGAATTTTGATTCAAATGATTTTGATGATGATGAACACTTTTAAGAATGAGATCAACTGAAAAAAATAGACAATCCTTCAAAATTGAACTTATAAAGCAATTATTATTGGCTTTTAAACTTGTAAACCCGCAAACCTAATGACACACATTCAATTCAAAATAGGCTAAATAATTTCACTTAAGCACAAAAATGCCTATCAAAGCTCCTAATGTACTTCTCCATTTCCAATTTATTAATCTATGTCACCATTAGATTCAACTCACTTGGATGCAAACAGAGAAAACACTAGGTCTATGCTTGTACGTGTCATAATGATGACGGACAGCTGTGTGTCATCATTTCAAAAATGTGTACAAGTACCCACGTGGTTGGCATTCATGTCAGGACCAAACACAATTATCAACATACTTAAAAATGGACACAATGACCTCAATGGCAATTGTATTTGGATCAGCTTAAGGGCTTCAAGGAGGCAGAGAGCTAAATGTTGACTTGTACGGTCAATAGTAAAAATGCAATGACACACAACATGTTGCTTGTCATAGCTCTTTATTGACATTATCTTTGCATAAACTTTTTTGGGTAATTAAAAATATGGACTTATAGGAATGTTTGGAAACAATTTCATGGCTTTGTGGTCATCGCAGAATAAAATAACTACCCATTTGTACTTGTACTTGTACGGTCCAGAAATGACACACACTATATCTAGATACAGTAGTACACGGGCTACAGCGGGAACATCGCTAAAGGGGGACTTTACCAGAGTCCCCTTTTATTTTACTATGTAAACTCTTTTACCTGTGCTCGGATATAGTGGGGCAAGGAAAAGCCCTAACTCGGATACAGCGGGAGTGATCGAGCGAGCTTTAGGTCTAGTTTATGGTACTTTGGTGTGGCTTTATGATTGGCCAGGCCATTGATGAGTGAGGTGAAGCAGACAGCAGAGAGAGATGGTGCGGAGAGACGTGTTAGGGTCATGTCATAGTCATAGGCCTAGTCTAGCCAAAAAAAAGTGAAAAGAGGAGAGCTTGTAGATGTGAAGTGTGTGATTCCAGTTCCCGATTCCTTGCGATCATTGATGCGCACGCCTCCACCTCATCAGTTCTACAGTGCCGGTACGATAGGCCTATGTATTTAGGCCTAGACAGCACATAGCACAAGCAACAAGAAAAAATGGCTTCCATTAAAGAGAATATGAGATGCTTTCAAAAAATCATGTGGTTTTAGAATTATTTCCGGTAATTACCCTTTGCATGCCTATAGCAGGAACTCGCTTACAGCGGGATTTTTCTTATGGTCCCAAAAGTCCCGCTGTAGTCGTGTACTACTGTATAAACATGAGGAATGTGAGGGTTTTTTACATAAAATTATTAAAGCAACACTATGACTATCTCACTAAACAAAACAAGACAATGGAAGAAGAAAAAAAAAAACTACCCACAAAAATCATAATTTTGTTTAGGATTTTATTCCAAATGATAGCACGCCACTATCACGATTGCAAAAATAACTTTAGTAGCATCAAATAAATTGTAGAATATGCCAAGTTGTACAATAGTTACATTGATGCGTCTACGCTGGTATTGCTGTACAAGTCAACAAAAAACGAGTGGAGTGGATGATTTTTTTTTTGTTGGTCTAAATCTAAAATTATACTCTTCACGCGGGGATGAAACCAGGCCTTAGAAAAATAACCTGAAAACATGAAAGGAAATATTGCTTGATAGAGGAAAAAAAAAACAACCCTGAAAAGTTTCATCTTTGTTCATGTGATGATAAACCATATAGAGAAAGAGAAAAAAAAAAGGTGTCAATTTTACTTATTCCTTTTCTAAGAACAATAATAAACATTATAACAAAATTGTAATATCTATAGACAAAAATAAAAAGCTGTGAATTTTTTTATTTTATTCATGTTACTACTGCTCTTAAAATAGCGGAATCCATATCTCTAGACCAAAATGTCACTCGTTGATAAATTCTCATTTTATTACTTCTCTTAGAAAAGCAAAAAATCTAGATGTTTAACTCAAATCATACACGATGTAGATCCAAAATCGCCTTTAATCTTAATCTCTTGCAAATGAATTCTTAGAACAATTGACGCCTTTGACAAACATCACAAAGCACCCAGTTTCTTGTCCTCCAGAGAGATTTCCTTCAAGTCAACTCCGTGGTTTCTGTAAGGAGAAAGAGAGAAATATTTAAAAAAAACATTTTCAAAAGTTGCTGTCATCCATTGGAAGCCAGTTTGTTATACAAAACATGTGAAAGATATTCAGGATGTGAATAAAGTCGGAAGAAAATCAAATATTTTAGGTACAAGTCATTAGACTACAGGGAGAAGAGGTCAGGGAGAAGAGGCCAGGAAGAAGAGGCCAGGAAGAAGAGGTCAGGGAGAAGAGGCCAGGAAGAAGAGGCCAGGGAGTTCAGTCAGTAGAGCTGCCATAGAGCGAGCCCCCAGTTCGGTGAGATTTTTCTCATGACTTCCCTATTGTGGTCTAGAGGTAGACATGAGGGCTGGTGATCAAAAGGCCCCTGGTTTGAATATCGGTTGGGCTCGATAGTGAGTTCTTGGGAAAGACTCATGACATGCAGTTCCTCAATGTACTCAGGTGTAAAATGGGCACCTGGCTATAGGTAGAGAAGGAAGATCTTGTCAGAGTGAAGTGCCTATCATCAATCTTGAACAAGGTTATTGACATGAGCTTCCTACGTTTGCGACGCTCAGTGACGGTAAATACCAAATGACAAATTTCCCTTCTGGGATGAATAAGTGGAATTTTATTTCATTTATTTATTTTACTGTTAATCTAAATTTCCAATGACAACAGCGAACATTGGATGCAGCCTAATATATGATTATATCATTTTTTCCCCACGTTATTGAAGGTTGCTGCCAATAACGTGTTGATGCTCAATCATTCCATGGGTACCGGTACTTACTCTTTCATTTGGTTGATGGTTAGTTGGACTTTGGTCGGATTGACACAAATAGCACACCTGGTCATTTTAGGGTCAAAGAGAGGCATTAAGTAGGTCAGGCCAACGGGTATCAAATCCTCCATATTGACTTTGGAAACTTTTGATAACAAATCTCTGGAAAAAAAAAAAAGAAAAAAAAGAAAAAGAAAAAAGAAATGAATGCTAAAGCAGAAATCTGAGTCACCCAAAAAAAGAAAGATATATCAGTGCGCCAGTTTGTCAAATCAGGTTATTTTTTATTAATAAGGAAGTAACTAACTCGATTGACCGATACTAAATCAGGAATGAGAATCTAATTTACTAGGAACCCCAAAATACAACTTTTCCCCATGAACGCTAAGTCATTCTGGTTTGCTGTGATTCTATTCCAGGCCATAGAGCACACACCTGTCATTGTAAGCAGATGACGTAAACAGTTTTGCATATATCTGCCATGTGCACCCAAAGTGCAGTATACTTCTCTTTGTATTAAATAAATATATGGTGTTTTGAGTGCAAACAGCTAATGTTGGAGAATCAACAAAATTGTATGGGAAATTTCAAAAGCTTTGCACTTTCATTAAACCACTGTCTCTACCGTAACTTTCTCTCTCTCTCTCACTCACTCAATCTTTTTATTTTTCTGCCAACACAAAGACGTGATACTACCCCAATTTTATCGAAACACTAATCTCACATCTAACATGGTGACCAAACACTTAAGCCGTTGAACTTGCATGCGAAAGTGGCGAGTTCCCATCTCATTAGAAACGCTGTGTTTAACTCTCTGACAAGGTTATTTACACAAATTGTCTACGTTGCAGCGCTGTTCTTACAGGTGAGGTAAACACCAAATGATAATTTCCTTTCTGGGATAAATAAGGTGGTATTTTATTTTATTTTATTATTCTTTTTTAAAAGAAGGTATTTACTGATAATACGGTTTATAAATCCTTACTTGTTGTAGGTACTGGGAACATCTTGGAAGTAGGTCAAGAGTGACTGCTCTGAGGATTTCAAAACGGTTTTTTGCTCTTCTACCAACTCAAAGATGAGGCTAGATTTGGCTGCCTCTAATTCCATCTTACTGAAGGCTTGTTCCCCACTCATGAATTCATTCTGTAGAATCAAAGCAAAAGATGATTCCATTAAAGTAATAAAAATATTTACTCAATGACCCTTGTTATAATTAATATATTATTTTAAAATACAGTCAAGATTCCATCAACTTTACTCCATCCAAAACCAGGATCCTAGTCACAGTAATAAAAGCTGATTCATTATTATTATTATTATTATTATTATCATTCATATACAGTACAGTAAAATAGTAATATGCCAAGTCTTGCAAATAAGCGGTCAAAAATTCAGTCAGACAGGTGACCTAAGCCTAGCAATATCAATGTAAAACCAGCAACTAAGTAACTGGGATGATTCAAATTCATCGCCATATCCCAAGGAATTCTAATTACACGTAAGCGGGTTTCACTGTTTATTTTCTTATTGGTATGTACTTTCTTTAATACAACCATAATATCATCTTTCCACCAATTGCTGATTGCAAGCATTCATGAGATCAGTTTCTTTTTGCTCTCCTTGAAATAAACGTGAATGTGTTCACCTTTGTCTCTTTACGAATGTGTTCCCCTTGGTTTCTCTAGGAATGTATTCACCTTTATCTCTCTAGGAATGTGTTCACCTTTATCTCTCTAGTAATGTGTTCACCTTTACCTCTCTACAAATGTGTTCACCTTTATTTTTCTAGGAATGTGTCCACCTTTGTCTCCTTACGAATGTGTTCACATTTGTCTCTTTACAAATGTGTCCACCTTTGTCTCTTTTTCCGAATGTGCTCACCTTTGTCTCTTTACAAATGTGCTCACCTTTGTCTCGTTTTCAAATGTGTTCATCTTTGTCTCTTTACTGAATGTGTTCACCTTTGTCTCTTTAACCGAATGTGTTCACCTTTGTCTCTTTGACTATCTGACTATCAAACTTAGTCAACCACTATCAATAATCTCAGGGTTGAAAATGTTATGACACTGGGGTACATTTTAAAATAGTCCTGCATATCTGATATGTTTTACTTCAAGGACTGTCCCATGCTGAGAAAATGTATACAAATTCACTAAATTCATTTGTGGAAAAACAACGACAAAAAACAAACTCACTAGAATGGCTTTAGCCTCTTTGTATGGATCCTGAATACTAGTAGCTTTGGTAAGGCAGAAGTAAAGAATTCCTGTGTCTGTATCATTATACATGCTGTGAAATTAAATGAATGAAGTGTAAAACTGAGATTACATAAAAATACAAGGGGTGATTTCACTTGTACATGAAGAGAGAGCATGAAAAGTCAAACTGAGATTACGACCTAAGTATGGAGACAAAGCCAATATTCTAGATTTCTTTATTCTAGTTCAAGACTCGGGGTTTTGTACTGTAGGATGTAAAATATTTAAATTCTCTGCACAAGGAGAAAACTAGTTCTCTTCTTAGAGAATCAATCTTTTCACACCATGATTACCTGATGTAAAATAATATTATTAGCACGTTTTTTTCTTCTTTTCTTAGAAATCCTACTATATTAACAAATATAAGGTTTATATAAGATAGGTATTTTTTTTCCCATAAATTGCAAATCACTCATGAGTACAATATCACACAACAACTAATGACCAACTAACCCACGCAGTAATGCATTTCTATGATATTTAAAATAATTGAGTGACCTCATGAATCTGCCGATAGCTTCCAAAATACAGTATATATGCTGCATGTTGGATGCAAATGGCACAAATGAATTCTCTGGAAGGAAATGAATTCTCTGGAAGGTTAAACTGAGAAGGCTGAAGAAAGAGACAATAGTTTAATAGATAGGCCTATGGTTGTGAAGCTATAAGAAAGAGGAAGATTGAACTAAATAGAGAGCTTCCTTGACTAAAATTAAAATGTTTGAGGCAAATGAATGGTCAAACTTGCCTCCATTTCTCAAGCTCGGTATGGTATGACAATTCAACAAAATATACTATGAGCAAAAAACAAAACAAAAACAAAACAACAAAAGACTTTAATTTCTGTGGTCACTTTCAATATAACTGTTGATTTGTTCAAAACAGTAAAACGCACTACAAATCTTTGGGGAAAAAAAATATATGCAAACCTGTAGTTGTAGCTAAGACCTAATCCTCGGATTCTCTTCCACATGGGTCCCTCACACTGGGTTAGATATTGCAACAGGACAAGAAGAGCGGGTAAGTCTTCATGCTTTGGGTTTGATATACCAGGAATGGCTTGAATCAAAAAGGATGACTCTAGTTCTTTCATTCCGACAATAACATGAGGATGGGCCTGTTCTGACAACGGAAGGGTAAGGTCGGAGGACTTGGTAATTGAACAGCTGAAATGGATATAAACCATAGAAATAATACTTAACTAGAATACGAACATACGACTGAAAGCTCTCTTCGTCTTTGGTTTTGCAAGAGACTGGATGAAGATCTAATTGATCTTACTAACTTGCCCACATAGTAATGGCGATTAACATTATTCTTATTAGAGCCGCACAATTTCCGCTTGCATGGTCGTTTAATTGTGCGGCAAAAGCTGATCTCACTAACTTGCCCACGAAATAATGGCGTTCAATCGAGGTTGCACCATTCTCCCTCATCTTATTCTATGATATATTTTAAAATTTAAGTCATACTTAGGTCAAAAACTGCAACACCTCTCTAATAGAGAACCTTTATTATCAAAGTACTTTCGTTTCAACGACCAAGGTAATAGTTTTCAAGATAGTAGAGTTATTTATTTTTCTTCAACAGAACGGGGATGTATAATTATATTATTTCTTGATTGGTATATTATATGTACGGTTTATTTCATAACATGTAAACCATTTTAATTTTGTTAACGTTAGAATCAGTCCTGACATACTTATGCCTGCCTAACTCTCACCTTTTGGGTCGTGGCTCGGATGTCTGAACAAAGTCCCTCCACGGTTCTACGGGAGATCCTTGGGCTGCAAGTTTAGCCACATCACATGCCAGGTGTACTTGGATATTTGAAGGCTGGGTTAACACTTTCTGTAATTCTTGTAAGTCTTTGATAAGCTGTGTGGAATGTGGAATTTTTCAATGAAAATTATTGGTCTTTGGCATACTTTTATAAAGGGCACTACTCTCAAAATTATAATAATACAGCAAGAATAATAATGGTGAAAAAATAATATTTCAGCAATGATTTTACTAGAAATTGAATGGATCATTTCATCTAAATCTGTCAACAAAAAAAAAAAGGTTAGCATAGGAACACAAGATAGTTGGTATTCTATAATTCATAAATTTGATTGGCCAATAGTGTCACTTTCTTCTCAATTTAAAGACATTGAAATGATTTCTTTTTTCCTTTCCTCTCTTTTATTCAGACTTCAAATTAGCCAGGGGAGGGGTGCTTCCGACAAACAATTTAAAATGGCGTAGCTGTCATAAATTGAGAACTGGTTGAACTGATTCCCAAATATGAACCGTGTCCACCATCCACTTCTTTTTATTTGTTGAGGCATTCATAACCGTGAAAGCACTCTCTTTTTCTAAGCAAATGCTCAAAGATATATCGTCTTTAAAGGAGGGTATCACAAACTAAATTGGTTGAAATGTAAAAAATGAGATTTATTTGAAGCTAACTAATCCATCCTTTGTGGGATTAATCCCAGAAGTAAAACGAGCCAATTGGTTTTAGTACACCCTTTATACATAAATTTATGACTGCAAACTTACACCAAGCTGCTGTTTGCGACCAAAGCGCAGTGTGTTCCTCTTTATACTCAATAAATATACTGTAATTTGGATGCAAAAGGCAGAAAGCCTGCCTAAACGGTTACAGACTTTTGGTTACTTTTAACTACGCATATGCAAAATAGGCTACTTCGACCAAACAGGAGAAAATTGATTTTAATGAACAGCTATCTCTCAATGAAAAAGTCAGAAAGTAATTATTCCGCAAATCTTAATTTCACGGAAAGCTATCTCAATGAAGAGAACGGAGTGTAGATCACCGAAAGGTGAATGCTAGTTTAGATCCGTAATACAATGCCTTCGCCATCGGATGAGCATTATAACTTTGCAAGGCCTCTACAGTTAATATGTGATCTTTCACAACTAAGGAATTAACATCAATCTAGTTACATTAATATTCTACGAGAATTTATTATCTTACCGAGATGCATCAAATGTACGACGATAATAAGGGTATCGCATTTCTAACTTGCGCACAAGATTATTGTATGTGTGGTCTAAGTTTCCAATTACTACAGCATCCTTAGACGCAGCCTAATCTACAATTGCTTAAATTTGATGCATGAACAAAGTTTGTGGCCATTGGTAACAGGAAACATTAATTGGCCACATTATGCGATTGTTACATTATTTTACCAATTTGAAGTCAAAAGCTTTATCAAGACAATACTCGGCAAAAGTTTTCAGTTTTACCTGAGCAGATTGTTTGTCGCATTGTTTGACCAGCTTCCCCAAGAATGCCTGTTGCCTGAGCATTGAAACCACGTTGTAATTGGAACCTGGAATACAAAGAGAATATAAACTGGAATATGGAATTCAAAGAGAATCAGTAGAATCGTACGCATTATCTTCTTTCAAAAAGATTTTTAACAATTAAAAAAAAAAAAAAATTCTTGCTTCTGACAGAATTCATTTATCAAAATTATTGAAAAAATATAAGCTTGATTTACATATTTCGCTTACATAAATGAAAAGCTATAAGTTTGACAAAATATGCTCTTATAGCTTTATACGACAACCCATCTCATTCTGAAATCCTTTATAAACAGAGATGCATACTAATAGCATAGCTGCCAACATTTCAGAAACCAACATCGTACTTTCTGCACAGTCTTACGCTAACAACCATTTTCCCAAGAAGAAAAAAAAAGCAATGAATAGAAACATCAGCATTGGTAATATTGAAGTTTCATTACCTTCATCATAGCTGTATCAGGCCTAGTTAATGAAGAGAAGTGATTGAAGCAGTATTTTTCATCCAAGATGAAATTAATAAGATTATCAAAGAAGAGGAAGAAGACGAAAAGTAAAAAGACGCCCACATCTTACTTTCTTTAAACAACAGGTCCCTCATTAGAGTCCTCATGACTTTCCCACCACTACGTTTGGCAGTGGACGTATCACTGAGAATCTTTTGAGCAACAATTTTGACGCGCTCCGGGGTAAATACAACGTTGTGCAGTAGATCTCTTGCCCAATCCACGGCCTGCTTGTATTTTCCTTCCTCCGCCTGTAAACCAACGACAAAAATCATGTTAATGAGATAGTGTACAAAAGCAAATACGTACGGGATCAGCATTCTGTGATGCCATGCAAGAACCTGGTAAGCCACAATTTTGAAACAACAACACAACCTCCTTTCCTCTTCAGCAAAACCTCCTCCCTCCTCAGAGGAAACAAAAGAGCCTGATAGCCAGAAGATAGAGGATGGATGGGAGAAAAAAAAACTAACTCGACCCTTAGTAGCCTCTTATGACCCATGGGGAAAAGGGCAGGTGTTCTATTCTTACCTCTCAGTCAAGGACCCCGAGAACCACACTGGGAATTCCGTTAAAAGATTTGGAATGAAATGAGATAGGAGGAGTTGTAAGTAAATAATACAAAGGGTGTCCTAAAAAAGGAGAATGCTATGAAGCTGATGATGATGATGATGGTGGAAAGCATTTGTATAGCACATATCAAATAATCAAATATTTCTCCATGCACCGGAACCGTGGGAGCGACTGTTAAGCGCTACAAACCACAACCTGTCCCCGCTGATAATAGCCTCCAATTCTACCTTTCGTCAGAACATTGAGGCAGGGGCATAAAAACTATAAACCATGTACAGGTACTCAATCCTTAAGCAATGTAAGAACAATAACTTTGAACAAAAAATATACACCTTAGATACCAAAGTCTTGAAATGTAGAAAAGACTGGAAAAAGAAACATCATTTTTTAATTATTGTTAGGAGTCCAGATAGCTCAGTAGGTAGAGCAATGGGCTGCCAAACTGCGAGCCCCCGGTTCAAACTCCCCAGTCGTGGCAGATTTTTTTCATGGCTATTGACCCCGCAGTGAATATGTAGCTAGATATCTTTAAATCCAGCGAAAGTAAAATTGGCGTGGAAAACAATGACCAACTACCACACAAAGCCGTATGCCTTCAAAGATTAAGACTCTACTCCTGACTTCCCCTACCCTAAGTAATGAGTATGGGATACTTTGCTTTACTTTTTATTGTTGAAAAATTATTCGACAAATTTAAATGTAAGCAATAACAGATGATCTCAAAGTTTAAATTTGATACAATGATCTCTTAACCAATTCACAATTCATGAGTGTTGTATTAGGTACTCCAAACCAAAATTGAATTACATATCTTATGACTCTACAAAGTGCCTGATGTAATAGAGCTTGCTTTTCT
>JASKDV010184214.1:0-12210 GCA_032466395.1 Aegires albopunctatus
CCCCCCCCCCCCCCCCCCCTATTTTAACTACATTGAAGAACTTTGTATAACAATTAATATATTTGAAAGAGGTTATACACGTAATCTTACAGTAATTTTGGATACAGTCTCTCTTTATCCGAGAAGGGATAGTGTTTCAGTTCTACAGCGTTTCAAAA
This sequence comes from Aegires albopunctatus, assembly GCA_032466395.1. Taxonomy (NCBI): domain Eukaryota; kingdom Metazoa; phylum Mollusca; class Gastropoda; order Nudibranchia; family Aegiretidae; genus Aegires; species Aegires albopunctatus. Next base: position 159 of record JASKDV010184214.1, read on the forward strand.
TCTATCCGCTATTATTATACTGTCTAATAGATTGAAAGGTTAAAGTATGCTAATGTTTGTAAAGGAGAAGGAACAAATTGAGGCCTTAGGTTTGGAGCTCATTTCTTTAAAAGTAACATTCCTAAAATAATATTATTATTGCTTTTCATTGAAAGAAAATAAAACATCGGTCAAATTGTATATATATACTAATCACTAATATCATCTTCAGCACCAACATCATCTTAACGGAGATCAAGAGTCGAAAGTTGAGGTGGATAGGCCACATAATCAGGAAGGAGCATACATCTATAACAAGGTAGGCTCTTACCTGGAATCCACAAGGTAAAAGAATAGGATTAGACTATTGCGACAGGACGGTCGTAGTTGACCAGGGGTCTGCTGCGACGAGGTATTTGGAGGAAATTTGTGTATAGGGTCATACCATAGGGCCTTTTCGACCAGGTATTTGGATGGGATAGGCCTAATGAATGTGTATAGTGTCATAGTATAGGGACTGTTGCGACCAGGCTGAATTAGGATTTGAATAATCGGTTACCCGGTGCCAAAGTAGGCCATACTAACAATATCAAATCACTCCAAGCAGTCATATGATATATGCCATGCGCAAATTAGTGTGGTGGGTTTATATAGTTATAGGCTTTGACCAACAACTTGGGACCTTAAAGTCTTCTATAACTTAATTTTCGTAGTTATTCACATGCGGTCAACCGCGTCTTCACCTGTTACAGTAATGTGAGGGCTACCATGAAGAATAACGAGCGACGGATTGACTGATGAACCATGGCCTATCATCATCATCATCAGCCTTTTTCACCCCACATCGGAGTATAGGCCACCAACAAAAGCTCTCCATTTTCTCCTGTCCTGGACCTTAGCCGTCACCTCTGTCCAGTTGGATCCCACTTCACTCAGCTCCGTCTCTACATCCGTTTTCCATGTGCTCTTTAGTCTTCCTCTCTTCCGCTTTCCCTGTGGGTTCCATCTCAAGGCTTGGTGGGTCACATTTGTCTTTGGCTTTCTAAGGGTGTGTCCAATCCATCTCCAACGTCTTCGCTTGATGCCGACAACTAATTAGCCGTCTGATTGGATGATTTCGTTACACTCTGTCGCATTAGACCAAAGGTCTATTTTGACCGCCTCGTTGCAGCAGACACTGCGAAAAGAAAAAAGATGTAGTCCCAGAAACACAAGGGGAAGAGATCTGGTGGAAGCTAACCGAAGACAAATATGAAAGACCTGGAGGGAAGCAGAAAAGATTACGGAGAATCGGACGGACTGGCCTGCAGTGCTTGATGGCCTATGCTCTGGCAAGAGTGCAAGGCCTAAGTAAATATGTAACAACATGCATGTAATACATGCATATACACTATATTGTTAGGCTCAGAGCATCCAAAGGAGAAAAAGGGATATGATACAAAACCAAGGTCTCTACCACTCGCAGGCAAGCAAGAAGAAATAATCGTGAATATTGACAAGCCACACTGACACTTCAGGATTCCATCGGAGGAAACCCCGTCCAACTATCCATAATAACCAGGTTATGAATCATTTCCTAAAAGCCTTTTTTCAAGATCGTTCTAGCGGTGTTGTTCTGGGCGAACTCGAGTTTTGTTTTGCTTTTGTGTTTTGTTTTATTAATTGTTAAATGTTTTCTTTGAAACTCCAGAGCACAATGAGTTGAAGTCTTCCGTTTTGAAAGTAGTAATGAATTTGGATGCCATGCCAGTTGGTATGAGGTGAATTATATTAATAATGCTGTACAGATCGAAGTATATTTAAAGACCACGTTGATTTGCAGCTGATGTCATACTGAATGTGAGTCCAAGTTTTTAAAAGTAGGGGTGAATTTAGTAGAAATGTTTCCCAGCTCTATGTTTCATTAACTTTTTTCTGCCTGTCATGTCAACTTCAGTTTTTTCTTCATTAAAAGCCAGTTTGTTTTTATTCATCAACTTGTTTTACATGACGTATGCAATTCTCGAAGCTCGCAAAAAGCAACATCACAGGGCATTCACAAGTCATGTAATTGAGTGTCATCAGCGTATAAATTATGAAACTTTTCAATATCTTTGGCGAGGGACTGAGTAGAAGCTGTAAAAATGTCCGGTCCAAATATCGAATCTTGTGAAGCGACATATTATATGATGTGACTATTGCATTTGACACCATCAATCACGACAGTATGTAGACGTCCGCATAAATATGATTGAAATTGTTTAAGGGCGAAGCACGTATTGTACATATCAGCATAATGTTGTGACCAATGGTGTCAAATGCGGCCAAAAGGTCAAGTAGACTGAAAAGAGATAGTTTGCCCCATTCCGCATTAGTCGGTAAATCATTCATGACCACCAAAAGAGCGGCCTCTGTATTATGGCCGGATCGATACTCTAACCAAAAAAGTTCCAACAGATTGTTACTTTGTTAATGTGCTAGCAACATTTGAAGAATATAAGATAAGATGAGATGAGATAAAACTTTATTATCCAATTGGAAATATTGGTTCACAACTGATTTGATGGCATAATAATAACAGCAGCACATAATATGATAAAGCATAAAACGTGATAAAAACGTATTCCTTCTATCAAACACACACCTTACACATGCACACACATTCGATATCACACTCAAGTCCTAAGTCATATGAATAGAAGGTCATGGCAGACAATATACTTGATAGCTCTCAACATAACCCATGAACGTAAATAAATACACATAGATAGAACGACTACATGTACAATGAAAACACTGGAATTACTTTTCATTATGAATTCTTTTTACTGATGGCAAGAAAGATAATCTGTATCTTTTTCTAGAAGGTTGAAAATGATGGAAGAGGGGACGGGACTGTATTTTTTATATATTTTGAAGTGTCATTTTACAGAGTTGAGATAATAAGTCATCAAATAATATATTTTCCATTTTTGTTATTCTATTTACTTTCTTTATTATGGAATTAATCTTATCTTTATCTTGATGTCTTGTGTTTCCACCCCAAGCTATTAAGCAAAAGCATAATACACTTTCCATTGTGCTTCTATCAAACAAATTCATCAGTGTCCAATCAAGACCAAACTTCATAAGTTTTCTTATGAAGTACATTCGATTGTTTAATTTCTTATGAATAATTGAAGTCTAAAGATGCTAATTTAGACTGCAGTCAATGTGTTAACCAAGGTAGATTTATGATGGTACCATTTCATCGTGAATTTTTACAGGGTAGTGAAAATTATGTTGGATGGTTTTCAAATCAAATATTAGCTCTTTCGTTTTCTTTGCGTTTAAAAATATAAAGATTCGTTTGTTTGGATATTAACCTTTGTATGCTGGTGTCATCAACAAAGTCTATGGTTGAAACATGATCAAATAAGCTTCTGTAGTCGCTGGTGTAGATACTAAATAAAGCTGGCGATAAAACACAACCTTGTGGGGCGCCAGTTTGTATCATTAATTTACTAGACTGATACAGGTTGTTGTAACCTTCAATACTGATAAATTGATTTCTTCCCATCAGGAACTCTAATATCCACAAAATAATGTGATTATTTACATTCGTATTGAACAGTTTTTGAATTAACAGATGGGGTTGGATAGTATTAAAAGCACTCGAAAAGTCGATGAAGATTACTCTAGCATATTTTTAGCAAAGTCAATATGTTTGTAAACATTGTGTAAAAAATATGTGATTGCCACATCCGACACTTCTTTTCCTCATGTATGCAAATGATTTGAGTCCTGAGACAGTGTAATATGTGGTAAAAGTCTTGACATAACAATTTTCTCAAAACACTTCATTGGTCAATGCGACTGGTCTAAAATCATTGAAATCACGACCTTATCCAGAATTTTTGACAAATAAGATTCTATACCGGTCTGTAGTTCGTGAGAATGTCTTGATTATGAGGTAATATATTCTAGAGTATTTGATTTGTTTAAATAAATATTCTATATAAACATCTTTGTGGGCACTTAAGGGTGGGGAGAGGGGTGGAGAGGTGGATAAAGTGGCAAGTATGCATAATAGTCATATCATTTTATTATTTCTCTATGCCTTTATTAGCATATTGATATGTATTAATATCAGAGAAGATATAACGCTGTATTGGATAAAACATTACAAGCTATTATCTGAATTGAATTTGAACTGAATTGAAATAAATTTGTTTATTGGTCTCAAAAATGGAAAAATTTTCTTTGTGGTCATACATTTATTACATAAAAACATTTTGACAACTAACAAAAATTCAAACTACAATACAAACTCTCTTCAACATTCATTCCAGTACCAGCAAACATTTTATATACAAGTATATGAAAGAGAGGATAGATGTATTCCTTAAAAACAGTCACCATGATTGCTGGCATTAGTTAAGTTCATATGAAGTTGTAAATTAAAAAGTAGATAAATAGTTATAAATCGAATATGAAATTAAAAATTGAAAGACAGTGAGTGTCTATCATATGAAGTTATGAATTCTAAAGTAGATAGATAATCAAAAATGGATTATAAAGTTAAAAATTGAAAGGCGGAGGTTCTTTATAATAATTTAATATTACATGCACTAGTGAGTTCTAATAGCAAAAGGTAATAACGAGTTTTTGTAGCGCTCTCTGGGGCATTTCTGGTGGATGAGCCGACCGCTTCTGGGTGTGCGAAAGTTCATGGAAAAGGGTGTGGGTAGGGACTTTTTCGATACTTTCAATTTTCTGCTGACATAATTTGACAAGTAGATCATAGAATGATCTCAGATCTTCTTTGCTAATTTTGTTTGCCCTCTTAAAAATTGTATCAATATAATTTCGATCCTTCATGGACACATTCCCACCCCATGCTGTCAAACAAAAAGAGAGAACACTTATTATAGTGGAGTTAAAGAACATTAAAAGAATTTAGCCTACTGAGACATGGGTGTGCCAATCTAATTTGTCATTAAAAGTTACACCAAAATATTTAAAGTCTTGTACTCTTTCAACTGGGAAACCATCAATGCTAATGTTATAGTGTGCATCTCCTTTTAATCTGAAATCTATGATAATTTCTTTCGTCTTTTGTACATTTAATTTAAGAAAATGTTCTTCACACCAACTTGAAAAAAAAAGCATGGTCTGTATAATAATTTAGGTCGTTGTCATTTCGGATGAGACCTTGAATTGTTGTATCATCCGCATATTTGATTATTGGTATGTCGGGGAAGCTTCCTTGACAATCGTTTGTATGTATCGTAAACAAAACAGGGGATAACACAGATCCTTGAGGGGGCCCAGTATTGGTGTTAATTACTGATGATTTGTAAACACTTCCAATTGTCTTCATCATTACAAATTGTGGGCGATTGGTGAGTAAATCAAGGATCCAAAGAATAAAATGATTGTTAACATTAAGGTTGGATAGTTTTGGTAACAACATGTGAGGCTGGATAGTGATAAACGCACTTGAAAAATCGACAAAAAGTATTCTAATGTAGGTCCCACTCATGTCAATGTGTTTGTAGATATTATCTGTAAAAAAACAAAATCGCATCCTCAACGCTACGTTTTTACCTATAGGAAAATTGAAGAGGGGTGACAAAATTCATCAATATGTTGCTTAGTACAAGTCAATGAAATCACCAAATTGAGAATATTATATATTAAAGTGAAATTTTATCTCAGCAGTTTGCTTATACTGGTTAATAATATATGGTTTGGTTTAGGAAAACCACAGGCTTAGTATAGTTTTATAAAAAAAATAATTCCATCTAATTTCCATCTCATAACATTTTGGACGTTACCATACAACACACTTATCCTTTCTACTCATAGGAGAACCTGGTTTGCACTTGAAAGTATCAGCAAAGCCTTGTGAGTTTTGAACAGATCCAATAATCCTAAAGAAAGATGTTTAACGATAAAACACTGTCAATGATTAGAACATGAGTCATGATTATATTTTGCTTAGTATTTGAATGTAAAAGAAATAGGACCATAATAAAATATGAGTAGGACAAAAACATGATAAGAAAAGATAAATACATGATAAGATTGGAACATTTAACAACATTTTAATAATAGTATTGACGTAATTTAGATTTCAGAAAAGCTTTTGATGCTGCTCCCCACAAACGAAAAGACATTAAGTTACAGTTTTGTAGATTGAATATAACATGCTAGCTTGAATAAAGTATTTCCTCTCTTTAAAAGACAGAATTATTTTTAATAGTGAGTCCAATATGTACAAATTACTATTTCCTAAGAGAGTCTGATGGGCCCTCATTTACTCATGTTAACATCTTATAAAAGATCTGCTTTACTAGATTCTCTTGTAAAATATTTGAAGCGATGCAAAGGATAAGATTATCTTAATGACAACTACTATGTAATATGAAATAGTATAAATGCTTTGTTTGAATGGTCTGAGAAATGGCATGAGTTCTACATATTTCAAATTATGTAAAAGTTTTACTACACATTGGTAGGTTTTTTCCATAACTTAATATTTCTGAAATCTATGACGAACCTGAAATGGTTAAAGTTAAAGCTAAATCTAAATCAGAAGGGGCGTCTTATTTTGTCATGCACACCCATGATTACAAAAACAGAACAATGAATAGATTGCATCGTATTATTAACAGGAGTTAACCTTTACTAAAACTATCGATCTTTATATAGATAAATGAGGAAGCCAGACGTCAAAAAATTAATGTGATTGGTCGGTTAGAAATGAACGGGAATATCTTTGTCCCAAAATCAGAAACAAAAGCAAGAAAAGTGGACATGAAAACACGGTCACTTCTCTTATAAGTCAGAGGTTGTACACCAATTATTTTTTTTCTCTTCCATTTTTAATCAAATATTCGTCCGATGGCAATGGTTTTCGGTATCGTTTAGTCAAGAAAGACTTCATGATTTCAACGTGAACCATAATGATCCCACAGTATTTTTGAGAAGTTTTCTAAAATATGTGTACATTAAAATTGGACAGTAACGTAGTCCTCATATTAGTGCAATACAAAGAAACTTCCGAGCAGGGGGTTCACGTTAATTTTAACATGGTGCATTGTGTTTTATCTTTCGGTGTAGATCTAGATTGTATGATACAGATATTCACATAAAAAAGTACCAAAAGCTCATTTTCATCTTTTTGTTGAATTTGAATGAGGAAATTTGATTGGGTTATGTCGAATTTGAATGAGCTATGTCGAATTTGAGTGCTCTATTTGTGAATTTGATTAGGAAAATGGGTATGACCTTGTCAGCAGAGTGTTCTAGAGTTTCTGTCGGTCAATTGATATCCCTATATCTAGCTCGATTTTTTCTCTAATTTGAGTAATGCATTTTGTGTCACCGACATCGCTTCAGCCGCCCTACTACTTTCTACGAAGTAAGATGAAACTCAAATTCATTGTTACTTGTGGAATAGTCTGATCGAATAACTGTTGCAAATGTTTGCTTATCTTTTCACTTTTGTGTCCATAAACTGAAATGTAACAGTAAGGACGATATCGATCATAGTGACAAACTGGTCAAGAGAGTCTGGAAAAGTATACTGGGTAGTTATAAGGTAATATATTTGCTTAGTATTCTTTGTAGTTTAACTTCAAATACTGGCGCATAGATTTAGCAATAGCCGCACTGAGTGAAATTGACACACACTATGTATAGTAGATGGTTTTGGGGTATATTTTCCGCATAATTGTGGATCGATTTGCATAACTATGGACTCGCACTTAGTCTCTGACAGGGGTCGGCGATATTTTGCTAACTACGTGTCTAAAATCATTCAGTATGCAAACACATGCAAGTCTAAATCAATATCCCCGCTATGAGATTAAATTCCTATTAAAGGAATCTTGGGATATGAAGGGTTTTATTGTGCCTTTATTGAGTATTGAAAATTTTTTAGTTCTTTAATTAGTGGTTAACATTGTCGGGTTGTTATCGAAAAGATGTGTTTTCTCCGACATAATATATTTGCTGAGCCATTGGAATTTCTTTTCATACGTTTTCTCCTCCCAGCTTTCAGGTGTAAAAAGAACATCCTGTAATAGTATTAAAAGATCTTGTGCAAATAATCGCACGAAAGTGCTAATCAACAACAGTTCAGCTTTAAGATTCTCGGGAAATTGAGAATTTGTCCCAGGGGATAATAATTGATGTAAAGTCTATGAGTTTTCATTGAGCGTCGATACTGACAGTAAATTAAAGATTAAAGTTTATAGTCGGTATCTCCGCTCAATGTATACCCACTGACTTTCCATTTCACACAAGTACCATCTGAACACCCTGGGGAGTATACAGCGGAGCATCTGATTTTCCTCGTTTGCCTGCTAACATACGGACAAGAGTTTTCACTGCCTTTACCAGGTACTGTTTTTTCACCTGAGTGCGGTGAGGAAATTTCGTGCAAGGAGACTTTTCCATGGACTCAATGTCTGACCAAGCGCCAACGGGAATTGAACTCACTATCGAAAGCCGATCTAGCTAACCACGCGACCACGACGCCACATTCACCCTGATCCTTATCGACATGAAGATTTCGTTCAAATCACGTTGAAATGACTTTTGCAAGTCAATGGCGTACCAAGTGCGTAAAAAAAGCAATGGTAATCGTTAAAACCTTGGCTATACCACAATGAATTAGATACCGATAAAGTATATTATTCTTATACCATATATTACCCCTGTTATCAAAGCCGTGAGAGAGTTCATGACCTATGGTTGTTCCAATCGCACCGTAATTCAGAGACCTGGAATTAAATAGTGCGTGTTATCAAGGTTACATTGGGCAACATCATATAAATTCATGATATACTTGGGTTATCTGTAATTAGGTAGCTACCATCCTGGCAGACTGATCCAGCAAAGCCTGGAAAAGAATAGCTGCAAAACATCTGTCATACTGTGCATTAATTTCACTCACAACAGCTGCTGGTTGCTACTTTTGCTGAGTCGGCTAGTTGTTGGTGAGCGAAGTTCAACTACGACCAAATTTGCAGAATACTTTTCCTGGCTTCTTATAAATTAGTCAGTCACTATCGTAACGGCTATATCGATAGAAAAAGAGATGATGGAATAAATGATTCTCGGGTATTGTCCAAATTTACTAACAAACTGAGACAACTGAATGATATCAATAAATTAATGATAAAGAATAAATATGAATTGCTCCAAAATCGTGTTTCCCCTTTTAAACCTACTGGTGTTATTAAAGGTCGGATACTTACTTGGGATAGGAAAGGCTGAAAGAAGGAGCTCGAAATATTCCTGCTAGGAACACTGGAAAACGAAAAATAAATTCAAGGCAATGAGTTCCAGATAGCAAAATAATTAAAGACATATATAAATTATGGATGAGATATCCCTAGGAAAGTAAGGTGGATATTATAAAATAAATAACAGAAAGAAAGTAAACAATTATATTATTAATATAGAATGACTGGTGGTTTCTTTCTAACTAGTCTTTGGCCTGGTGCATAGTGTTACAGCTTGCTCTTCGGTTTTTGTCCTAAGCTCCAAGCACCCATTGGAACAGGCAGTCTGTGGCGGATCAACACCTTACTACCTGGGGGCTGCCCAGCTTGAGGCACTATGAGACACTGTGGTCTCTCCCACCGACAGAGACGGCCCGTAGCGTCTAAGCGTACGCCAATGTGCTCAAGATTTGTAACTTGTAAACTGCCGTCTCTCGTGTTGGTTCTGTCACTGAGACAGCAACACTGAATGGGCAAGTGGAAAGATACAATGGAATAATATGGAAATCTGTTCAACTTGCTCTTCGAAACCATAGCATGTCAGCGCATAAGTCGGAAAACGTTCTACCAGAGGCTCTGCATTCTGTACGTTCCCTTTTATGTACCTCAACAAATGCTACGCCACACGATATATTCTTTACCTTCAATCGAAAGTCTGGCTACGGAATTATCCTTCCCTCATGGTTAACTCCAGGACCAGTAATGTTGAAACGCTTTGTGAGATCGAATGGTAATGGCTCCTTGGTAGATAAGGTTGAACTTCTCGATGTCAATCCGACGTATGCAATCATACGCTTTCCGGATGGCAGAGACAGTGTTGCCCTTTTCCCCCTCAACAACAGAATCTACTCCTGCTATTCAACAGAGCCCATTGTCAACTGCGCCTGAGGCTTCCTCTCCCAAAGTGTCACGCTACACCATGGGAATATCTACCAATGATTTAGTACTGGTACAAGACAACTCGTACATGATAGCCACAAATCCAGATATATCTCTTGCCAAGGAAGTGCCTATTCTTCGACGTTCGACCAGAGTGTCCAAGCCACCAGAACGCTTATGTTATTAATGAACTTGTGTTACTAAGAGAAACTTTTGGATTCCACATTTTATAACGAGAGGTGAATGTCATAATAATTGAACTCACTGAATATTGTGGTGTGTGTATTGTTCTGTGTAGTGAGTAGTTTTCAACCTCCGTGTTCTTCGCTCTCCAAAACCGCTTCCCTTTTCAGTTCCTCATATTGTCGATCTAAGTGGGACTCATAGTTTGTTAAAGGCTAGGTTTTGATCTGTAATGCCTATTGCTACAGTGCCCATTTAAAAAGTCTTTGTGATCTATTTCAAGCTCTTTGTAATTCCTTCGGGGATATAATGTATGAATGCTGACCGGTGTATCGGAAGGATTCTCGATTGTATTTTTGGAAGAATTGCGAATGCGATGACCCATTAACAATACTTTGCTCATCTTTCTCGCTTTGATCAACTTCGATGACAGTCTTGCATTTGCATTGATTAGAAAAATGTACTTTGGCTAGAGCAACTTTGGCTATGGCCCTGTGTCTATGGGCCGTCATTGTCCTGTCAGATCTGAGTAGATGTCGGGCGATGATGATGTTTGTCTCCAACGTAATGACGAACGGCGTCAAGCAGTAAACACATAAATCCAGCCACCGCCACACCTTCTCAATGGATCTGAAGAGTCAGACAAATAGATTCACATTGCGATGAACTGAAATGGCTTTGCTAAGCATAACATTACCCAAACCAAATAGGCAGAGCAATCATCCACCTTCTATTATGAAAAATCTACCAAATGGTATCAATAATCGCATCAACACAAATTCTAAGAATGAAGATCTATTTCGACAAGCATACCCCATCTATACTGATGCCCTTAAAAAGAGTGGATTTAATACGGAATTACAGTTTGATCAAATAGCCAAAAACAACGACCAATTTACAACAAAGAAAATAAAAAGAACAAAAAGAAAATCACCTGGTTTAACCAACCATTTAACAGTAACGTGTCTACGACCGTCGGTAACATGTTCCTCTCTCTGATCGACAAACATTTCCCCCTAAACAACAAATTGAGGAAGATCATCAACAGCTGCATGCCTAATGTAAAACAAATCTCAAACCATAACAAACGCCAACAGTCATCTCAAGAAAGTTCATCTCAAGAAAAGCACAACAAGAAACATGTATCGGACACACGGAAGCTGCATTGAAAACAACATTCAACCAACATACATCTTCTTTTAGGCTGGAACATAAAAAGACCTCAACAAAACTAAGTGAACATATGTGGAATCTAAAAGAAAGTAATATCAATTATAAATTGAAATGGGAAAGTTTCAAGACACTACGGCGATATCGGCTTAATAGCATGATAAGATGCATTCAATAAAACGATCATCACACTTATTGTATGATGCATTCGATGTTTATAACAACATCACTTGATAATTAGTTACAAGGCATTCTAAATTAAAGAAAAATTATGGTTCCGGTAGTAGAAACCATTGTAATCCTATAGGGCATGAAAGATTGCCCTTTTTCTTCACTTGTTTGTTAAATATAAGAATTTCAAATTAAGTTTCTATTAAACTCTGAAGAATTATCGTAGCCATATTTTAGTACGTTGTAGGTAATATGTTTACAAAGTTACTCAACATTTTTCATCCCTGAGTCACGATTTGTGTACAGTCTATGCGTGTTTAATTAAAGGAAGAGAGGGAAAATGAGAGAGAGAGAGAGAGAGAGAGAGAGAGAGAGAGAGAGAGAGAGAGAGAGAGAGAGAGAGAGAAAGAGAG
>JASKDV010184225.1:0-12210 GCA_032466395.1 Aegires albopunctatus
GGTGTTGATTGCTTGATACTATTTAAAGGCCTAGATCTACATTAAAATTTAATTTTTATCTTGCATTTGCAACATGACATAGGATAGCCAGGTGACTCAGACGGCAGACAGCGCGAGACTGTTGCGCGCTGCGCAGGAAACCCGATGTGGCGGTCTTGCGTATAACACATACCGGTATCGCGCGCTTCAGAGGAAGGCCATGGTGGATGGCCTGAGCTACACTACAGAGCGCCTCGCATTGTGTCATGGGCGGCGCGCCTCGTAGTGGCTGCCTTTCTTTTATTTAAGCAGAAAGTCTATTGCTAACAATTTCTTATTATCCTTGGCCATGTCGCTGAACCTATTAGATTTATCTAGATCTAGATCTATATAATGCTCAGGTGAAATATGAAAATCATAACAGTTGTTTATATGTTGTCCAATCTCAAGAATGTTTTGGCTAATTATGTCTTTTCTCATGGCAATTCCTATTTTGCAGCAATACAATGAAGGGAAAACAAGGTATCACTGGCCTCCAGTGGCTCATGCGCATGACGCCAGAGAAGCAAGACACATTGCTGAAGATGATGATTCTCACTTTGGCAGCTATATTGTGTAGGCTATTTATAATATTTATGTAATTTTCATGTTGCTCTAATTGCAAAATTTAACAGTGTATAGATTTATCTTGATTAAAATTATTTCAAGCTTAAAAGTTAACGATTGTCAAATATTCTTCTTGGGGTTGGATTTTTAGCAAGTTATCCAAATGTGATTGTTTTTTATAAGTTAGATTTTTTCTCAAATTCTCTTCTTTTTTCTTGTAATTTTTGTCTTCATAATGTTATTTCAGTCTCAAGACATCAACTGGGTTTCTTTGAATGAAATGATTTATATGCCATGCTACCTTTCTCTTTCTCCAGCCTTTTCCACACGTTTGTTCTCTGTGCTGCGATTTGAAAGCGTCATTCACGAGTTCGATCCATACTTCAATTATCGCACCACGAGATTTCTTGCAGAAGAGGGTTTTTACAATTTCCACAACTGGTTTGATGACCGTGCCTGGTATCCTCTAGGGAGAATCATTGGTGGAACTATATATCCAGGTGTGCCATCAGCTATAAGATTTTTAAACTCTGTTTGTTCATATATAACATATAATACATGTGTAATAAGAAGGTAGTGTCACATTCCTAACTTTGGAGAACCAAAACACCTAGTTACATTCTTTAATATTAGAAACAGAGTTGAACTAGAAGCACTGCATTTACGTTTTTCATTGTCAGAAAAACCTTTTTTTGAATGCATTGTATCTATTTTAGTTAAGATCTAAATCTATAACTTCTAGCCTATATATATATATTAATGTGTCAATTAAGTCCCCGCTACAATGTGTTTCAATTCATTGAACTTTTATCAGAAAATACTTGTATTGTTTCCTTTATTTTTCTCTCTTGTTGAAACTGTACAGATGAGTGAAGGTCTCTGTGTGTGTAGTATTACTCTCTGGGACTATAACTTTAATTAAGACACAGCTCTTGTCGTTCCTCAATGACACAATAACCAACACCTTTTCTTTCTGAGGCAAATCAAAAAGATCAAACTATCTAAAAAAATCCACTTTGATTTTTATGGAGCCACAATTGAATCAATTTTGACCTTTTCTTAACAGTGTGATAAGGTAACCTTGATAAGAAATCGAAATAATGATACAGATAAACGCAATCATGTCAGAGGCATCAGTATTGTGCTCTTTCATGCTCTTCTTTCATTCTAATTTTTTTACATGAAATTCTACCTGGACATATTTTATACTTAGAAAGAAAATTTAAATTGAGCCGATTCTCGTTTTGTTGCACCAAATTGACTCTATTGAAAGTCGCTCACATCATTTATAACAGAAATAACATTGGAATGCACCATTTTATTGCGTGATATTAAGGTATAAGATATTGCATGTCTCATTTTGTTGCTCGAAGTGGTATAATTGTGTCTTCCCCACAAAATTTCTTATTTTGCACTTAAACATTTCGAGAACGACAGCAACGATATATATATATCATGGGATAACTGCACATGATGTATAATGTCATATTAGTACTTAATAAGATATATATCAATTGCCTTCTTTTTATTATTTATAATCTGCGTATGCCATTAAAAAGGACTAGGGTTTGGTTCCAGTGGTTGAATCGAGTACTGTAGAGATTTGTGACAAATAACAATTTTCAGATTTTATATGGGATGGCAGCATTTTTATTACTGGTTTTATGTTTATTCCTGAAGGATTGATGCTGACATCTGCCGTGCTCTACCATTTCCTAAATTTTCTCCATGTCACCATCGATGTAAGGAATGTGTGCGTTTTTCTCGCACCTCTGTTCTCCAGCTTCACCACGATCGTTACATTCTTTTTTACAAGAGAACTAAAGGTAGTCATTTGCTTGCTGTTTTTTTTTTTTTTGTCAGATGACATTGATAAATCTATTTTGAGGAGACGATTCCATTTCTATGCATTTTTATTAAAAGTATAAATTAACCAATTTAATGTGAAAACAAAGGTTTAAGAAAATGAGGACCAAGATCTGATCCCTGGGTGCTGGGATTTTGTTTAGAATGAGAGTTTAAGTAATAGAAAATAACTGTGTTGTTGACATTTCGCTTATTTTTATACATGTGAAAAATATGTGAAAGGTTTGCTGTCATGAATATCAGCATGTCTTTCTTAGTTCTTGAGCTATGGATCTCCAACCCATTTTAATTTTTATGTCATTCAAAATATTCCAATGAACTCTTTTCAGGACACTTCTGCAGGATTGGTAGCAGCTGCCATGTTGTCCATTGTGCCTGGTTACATTTCCCGTTCCGTTGCTGGTTCTTATGATAACGAGGGCATTGCCATTTTCTGCATGCTTCTCACCTATGCTCTGTGGATCAAGTCAGTCAAGACTGGCTCCATTTTCTGGGGATCTTTGTGTGCCCTTGCCTATTTTTACATGGTGATTTTTAAAAAAAATATTTTTTTTTGATTGGATTTTGCCTGTATTGGGGGGGGGGGTGTCTTGTCAGAATTATGATGAAGAAAATTACAAATCAGGTCTTTGGGATGAAGAACATACTACAAGCACGGGAAACGGTAAAATAATAAAGTTACTTCGGTATTAATATGTTTTAAAAAGTGAATGCATGAATAGATGGACTTTGTGGTGCATCAAGATAACATCAATCTAAATACACGGCATGAACATATAATATGCTAATTCAAATTTCCTTTAATGACCAATATTCTTTCATTCATGAAAATTACTGATGTTTTTTGTCAGATGTAGGGCTGACTTTAGTATTTCTGTGATGTAGCCTCTTTATGGTTTACGCCATTTATGTTCTTATATGTAGTAGTATTGAATTGTTTTGAGCTAGTTTTGTATTGATTTTTAATTGTAACAATAAGGTCATGGAGTTAGAAGAAAAGGAGTATATTCTTTCAATCTTGGCAACTTAAAAAAACTAAATTTTATCCTCTTTTTAAGGTTTCATCTTGGGGAGGCTATGTTTTCCTGATCAACTTGATTCCGCTTCATGTTCTGATGCTCATGATCACTGGCAGATTTTCACACCGCATTTATGTGGCTTATTCCACCGTAAGGACTGGCATTGATATTTACATGCGTCAATGGTTTATGCTCTTTTGGTTTTAAACAATTCCCATTTGCAGAAATTATTATTATTGCTTTTGTTATTATCTATATTGTTTTTATAATAATTATTACTAGAAAAGGCTGATACGCAGTTCGCAAGCTTTTGCTCGCTAGTTTTGCTTCTTTCCCTAGCTATTTCTACGGAGCATCCCTCATCCCCCCACCCCCAACATCAATAGAATATAAGATGGGAGACAAAGCTTTACAAAAGGCAAATGGGACGGCATATCTGCCAAATTTGGTGTCTCTAGATGCTGTAGTCTTTCTTGAGAGTATCAACATACAGGGTGTCCAGCAAAGTAGGAAAGTCAGATTTTTGGTAGGATTTTTAGGGCTAAGTAGGATAAAAAGTTGGATTTTGGTCAGTAAAATCATAAACTGGTCGGATAGATTGAGACTGTCCATTTATAATAATTTTCGGGTTCATTAGCGCTGGTAAGCTTAGTCATCACGTCTTGATGTATCACTCGTTGGACAGAATTGCCTTGAGTACTTTTAAATGGTATCGAGCATTGAATATGTATCAACTTCTGTTCTTTTCTCTTTTTTCCTTTGATATAGTCACAGATTCAGAGTTACGACTACAATATTTGTGTTTCTGTCGAATCGCCTAGCAAAATCTTTTCCTGTTTCCAATCGAAATTATTTATGTCGAAGATCTCAGGCGCCAGCGATCTTGACAATTTTATTTGTTATTTCCAACGGCATTGCTCCTGGACATGTTTTTCTACATCTGAATGACAAAATCTCAACGTTATTGATCTGCATTCATCATTTTCTTTTCTGGACATGTTTGTAGATCTAGTCTATATAGAAATCTAGATTCTTGATTTGCGTTTATCCTACGTTTGGCTATTTTTCATTCATTGCTCCTGGACATTATTTTTAGATCTACATTAGATCTAACTAGAATCTAGTCTAAATGTTCTAGATTCGTAATTTTCTTTGGGTTTTTTTCTTCATTCATTACTTGTGGACATGCTCATCTAGATTTAGACTTGATTCTAAATGTGCAAGACTGACAATTTTCCTTTTGTGTAGTTTTTATTCATTACTCATGGACATGTGTATCTAGATCTAGATCTAGCTTTGTGATTTTCTTTGTCCTTATTTATGTCAAAATGGGGAAGTTCTATTTTAATAGTGAGTGGATTAAAGATGATAGATTTTCAAATTGGTTGCTTTCTGATTCTGATTCTGATAACAGTAAGTGTTTTTGTAAACTGTATAAACAAAAGTATACCATTAGATATGACTGTATATGATATGATTTAAATTTAAATAGCCTTATGATATGTATTCATGTTAAAAATTGGTAGGATTTCTTTGGGTGCTGGTATGATTTTATTTGGTCACTTTTCCCTGTACACCCTGACATAATTTTGACCTTATATTATGATATTATTGTTATTATTATTGATGACTTCCCTTGTAATTGTTGTAATCATCATTCTCTTTATTTCTTGATATTTATTATCCATGTTTTATTGTCTCCCAAGATATCACAATAACAAATACTCAGTTATATATTGTGGGACAATTCATATGAAATTGATTGTTATATATCGTAGGACAATTCATGACATTGATTATTTATATAATATTTTTACAGGTTTACTGCCTTGGTACCATTCTGTCTATGCAGATCTCTTTTGTCGGTTTTCAGCCAGTCCAATCTAGTGAACACATGGCGGTAAGTTTAGAGGGAATTTGGGGTGGGATATATTTGAATGGGGGATTGTTGTTAAATTGTTCTATAATGTGGTATTTTACTGTATTTCCATCCATTTTCGTAGAGTTTATAATCATGTTGGTGTATAAGGTACTTATGTATTTATTATTTGTGCTTTAGGTGATGAAATTACAAGGTCAAGAGAAAGATAATTAAAGTGAGATAAAGTATTATGTTTCACTGAGCCTTTTTGATAGTAATATTTTTTTAAAAATTACTTCCTTCTCTAACAGGCTCTTGGTGTTTTTGGCCTGTGCCAAATCCATGCCTTCGTTGACTACCTCAGGTCAAAGATGAGTAGAGACAATTTCAATGTGCTTTTCAGGAGCTTGGTTCTCCTTGTTGGTACTATTGTTTTTGCTGCAGCTGCCCTCGCCACCTTCCTTGGAAGTATCCTTTGAAAATGACGGTCTTTTCAGTTTGTTGAATTTTACATTTGAGTAATTGTGAAAATGTGAAGTATTGTTTTTGCTTCTGCAATTGTTATTGGTGAATTTTATGTTGTTGTTTTTTTAATAATTTTTTTAGATGAAATAAAGTCATTTTGTAATAAATGTTAGCTGATCTTAACCCTGTAAAGAAATTGCACCATGGACTGGCCGTTTTTATTCCCTCTTGGACCCCTCTTATGCGAAGAACAACATCCCCATCATCGCCTCTGTCTCTGAACATCAGCCAACCACCTGGAGCTCCTTCTACTTTGACTTACAGCTACTAATGTTTCTGTTCCCCGTCGGTCTTTACTACTGTTTCATTAAGCTCACTGATGCCAACATTTTCATCATTATGTATGGTGTCACCAGCATCTACTTTGCTGTAAGTAGCAACACTACAATTAGTATTGAAAAATGTTATCTCGATCTTGATGAATGCCTGAAATGTGAAATTGTCATATGCAAAATATTTTCCACGTACAATCATTTCTAGAAGGAATGGGCGATGCACCATCAGGTGTGAACATCTGGTTTCTAGCTTCCTCATGACCACGGCGAACCTTTATAACTTTCATACTGCTTGTTCATGATAATATATCATAGAAAGGGTCCAGTAAAATTTGTTCTATTCACGTTGAAATTTAGTGATGAGATTATAGAGTTTTGATTTTAATTAAATAATGTCCCCAAAACAGTCTGTTGTGACCAAAGGTACGTTTTGGCTGAGTTCGTTTTAGACCATTGGGACTCTGGACTTGGAAAAAGGTATGTTAAACCGAGGTTATATGTTGAGATTTGTTTCTCTTTATTTTATAATTGTAACTTTATCATAGCAATATAGATTTTGAGGCAATCCTCACAGATTTCTAATTTCTTTTCTGTGCATTTCAGGGAGTCATGGTGCGTCTCATGTTAGTACTTGCTCCTGTCATGTGTGTGCTTGGTGGTATTGGCATGTCCTCGGTGCTGACAACGTACATGAAGAATTTGGACAACCCTATGAAGAAGGAAAAGAAGAATAAGAAGATTGAATCCAACTATCCCCTCAAGAACGAAGTATGTTAACTATTTTTAAAAATTTATTATGGATGTTTTACACCATTGTCTACATTTATATGTTGAAATGGGAAGGCTACTTATCAGGCTGGTAGTAAATATTGAGACAGCCTTGCAAAATTGTAGAGTATGTAATTGTTAACGAAACATATTCTGCTTGATGCATGATATAATCACTTGCTAAGGCTCCAGCTTTATGGATTATATAAGCTTGTACGGTTAATTTAAATTTGCTTTTACTTACCTTTCAGATTGCTAGCTGCGTGGTCATTCTCATGACCTCCTTCCTCATGTTTTACACTTACCATTGTACTTGGGTCACTTCCGAGGCTTATTCTTCACCTTCAATCGTCCTTTCTGCTCGAGGTGGAGATGGCAGCCGAATCATATTTGACGATTTCAGAGAGGCTTACTATTGGCTCAGACATAACACTCCTGAGGTAACAGAAGAAGAAAAAATTTCAGTGGGGAATTCATTTAGTTTTTGATTTTTTGTTACACATTAAGAGGAAACGTGGTATGGTCCTCTTATCAAGTTTATTTGGTACCATACAATATCTTGTATCATGAACAGAGATTTCTAGTATTCTTCATCTCTTCTATTCCATGAATTTTTGATTAATTTGATTTTTGTTTCAGGATGCCAAGGTGATGTCCTGGTGGGATTATGGATACCAAATCACAGCTATGGCTAACAGGACAATTCTAGTGGATAATAACACATGGAATAACACACATATATCACGTGTAGGACAGGTAAGGCTTCAACTGAAATATAAACCTTCTCTTAGAAGCTTTACTTTATCTGTAGCCTATTTAAAGAAAATTATATACAAACAAAAATGCAGTAAATTTTATTATATCAGTCTGTCTTCAAGAAAGATAAAAAAAATGGAGTATCTGATATTGGTTTCACTACTTTCATGCACAGAGTTAACAAATAGGTTGGATTGGCTAACCTACCTACTGATATTTATTTTGAGTTTAATTGTAAATTTGATATTGTAACTGAAAGAAAAATGATTTGGAATATTAAGGGCTCTACCAGGGGTGAAAGCTGTCCAGGAATTCCCGGAATTACCAAAATTTTCATTGCCCGCCACCGGGTACCTGTCGGGGAATATAGTGCGAAGAACTACACTACTAAAATCTTGCGTTGAATCACTTCGCTCACTTCCAGAACGAGACAATTAATTGAATGGACTAACTACACACATTCGTACTGCATTATAGAAAGTATGGATCTACTACATAATTTAAACGTTGTTATTGTTATGTGCTGAGGCTGCTACTGGTAGAACTATGAGTTACCGTATTTCTACATGGTAGTGATGGAGACATAAACAAGGAGAGAGGGGGTGGGAGGTATAAACATCGTCAAGAAGGAGATATATACCAGGAGAAGGACGGGGACATAAATATGATTGAGATAGAAAGGGGGAGATATAAACGTGGTCAAGAGGGAGATATAAACCAGGAGAAGGAGGGAGACATAAATATAATGAGATATGGAGTTATAAACATAAATAAGAGGGAGACATAAACATGGAGATAGATGGAGACATAAGCATGTTAAGGAGGGGGATATATACATGGAGATAGATGGATACATAAATATGGATATATTAACATAATCAAGAGGGAGGTGTAAACATGGAGATGGAGGGAGATATAAACATGGAGATAGAGGGAGATTTAAATATGGAGATAGAAGGAGATAAAAACATGGTAAAGAGGGGGAATTTAAATATGGAGATATAAACATGGAGATAAATGGATACAAAAATATGGAGATAGAGGGAGATATAAACATGGAGATGAGATTTAAATATGGAGATAGAAGGAGATAAAAACATAGAGATAGAGGGAGATATAACCATGGAGATAGAGGTAGATATAAACATGGTAAAGATGGGGATTTGAATATGGAGATATAAACATGGAGATAAATGGATACATAAATATGAAGATATAAAAATCATCAAGAGGGAGATGTAAACATGAAGATAGAGGGAGATGTAAACATGGTAAAGAGGGAGATTTAAATATGGAGATAGAGGGAGATGTAAACGTAGTAAAGAGGGAGATTTAAATATGGAGATAGAGGGAGATGTAAACATTGAGGTAGAAAGAGATATAAACATTGAGATAGAGGGAGACATAATTATTGCTATATTTTCATTATTGTTGATGGTGATTTTTAGTACAAGATTATGTCTTTCACATGCTTCAACCTTTATATCTGTTGCATGTCTATCTGTTATCAAAGACTCCTTTTAGTTTGCTTTTTTCAAATGCCATCCGTGGAATCATAGGTGAATGTCAATGCAAATGTTTAATTTTCTCCTTTCTTCCTTCTGATCACAGGCAATGGCATCTCCTGAAGACAAGGCATATGAAATCATGAGGGAATTGGACGTTAATTATGTCTTGGTTATTTTTGGTGGCTTGACAGGATATTCATCTGATGGTATATATTATATGGCTTGTCTTTAAATTGAAATACATGACTAAAGTACCAATTATCGTTCTGGTGGTCATCCGCAGATCCGCAGAAATCCATGATTTTGGAGTCAAAGGAGGAATTTCCTCCTTTTTTGGGCTCTTCTGTGGTCTCCTCTTCCTGTTGATTTGTGCAAATTTTTCAGTCAGAATAGATACTTGAACCCATGTGATGGTATCGCCATTGCATTTATTCTTTATTACTTCTACTTTGATAGGAATAATAAAAGTAATTGCAGTGAGCGCAATTTCAACAAAACAATAACACTCCTTCATTTTGATTATGTATGTTACCTATCAACAATATCTTGCTCTTATAATCTTTTTTCCATTTGCATTGACAGTGTGAAGGATCTAATTATGATTTTTACTTAGCTTACATGACCATACAATAAATATTTATATCAATGTTTTTATTATATATTATGATGTATAGGTGAATCAGTTTCATAGAGGTAATATACAATGTATCTACTTATTCATTATTATTATTATTATTAATGGTTATTATCATTGTCATTATCTTTGTTTTTCTGATTCATGGAAACTTACAAACAACTAAGTCACATATTTTATTAAAAAAATTCTCTCATCCTGCCAGATATTAACAAATTCCTTTGGATGGTTCGTATTGGTGGAAGCACAGATCGTGGTAGCCATATTAAAGAGTGGGATTACTACACCCCTCAAGGAGAGTTCAGGGTAGACAAGGAAGGATCCCCTATTCTCCTCAACTGCCTTATGTACAAGATGTGCTATTATCGATTTGGCTCTGTTTATACAGAAGGCGGTAAGTTACACTGGTAGTTACAAGGTAGTTTCATGAGATAAGGGAAGTGAGGGAATGTGTCTTAATATTTTACAGCACCACTTAGTTTTCATGTATTAGAATGAAATAGAATAGAACTTTATTGATCCTCTACAATATAAGGAAATCATTAGTGCATGTCACATTGGCATACCCATGAAATTTATATAAAATTATATATTTTAAATAAATGTATTAGATTATCTCCATACTTACTCATGATATTCCATATACCACGGGGGTAAAGTATAGTTTTGATTTGTAGCTAATGCAATTACTTTAGTTTTGCTCATTTTTACGACTACTCTTGCCGCAATATTCGAAATGAAGTTGTGTCAAGAGGACTTTTGGGAAATTTGCAACGAAGGATTTACAATAATCAATTTTTGAAAGGACTTGTGATGTATTGTTTTGATTACTACATATGTCTAGAATCGGCACATGTGGTTTATGTTCTTAATTGATTGGATGGGGTGTGCTTTGCAATTTTTAGCTTGATAGGAATTAACCTAAACATATATTTAATAATAAAACCAAATGTAGTTTGTACTCTTTCACCATATAATCTCTACCCATTGAATTTCATGCTCTTTGTCTTTCAACAGGTAAGCCTACTGGCTATGATAGAGTTCGCAACACTGAAATTGGCAACAAGGAATTTGGTCTAGATGTCCTTGAAGAAGCTTACACCACTGAACATTGGTTGGTCAGAATTTACAAAGTCAAGGATTTAGAAAACAGAGGCTTATAAAAATAATAATATTTAAACTAAGTGATTCATGTTTGTAAAGCACAATTCTTGACTGACGCATGGAAAGTTTTGTTTAGCTTTTGAGTTTTGTTGTATTTTTTTTTTACATGTTCTGCTGAGGAAAGCAAGTGATGTTTGTTGATTGTCTGTATTTAGCTGACTGCTGATTTGAGATGTTATTTAGCTTAACAAAATTTGTTTCTTTATTTTTAACGAAGAAGAAATAGTGTGTTGACAAATTGTGATAGAACTAGAGTGGTGGAGCTTTATACACCAGTAACTCATGTATCAATATGTGCCTGTTGATTAAACCATTTCATTGGATGACTGTGACATTTAATTTTAATAAAACCCTAACATTGATTGATAGATCTAATTTGCTAGAATTTTTATTGGGGAGGGGCAAAAAATATTGTCAAAAGCATATCTCTGTTATAATGTTTTCTTGGGTTGTATTTTTTTTCTCCATGTTTGCATTAATGTTAAAACCATATTGCTAACTTAATAAGTCTCAGCAAATCCTGTTTATATTCTGTACTTCATTATTCATAAAACTTATAAATAAACATTACTACAAGAGTATAAGTGATCTTTATTTGGCTTTTGTCATATTTATTGTTGTTGTCTATTTTGTCCCATCACTTTGGGGGGGACGGTTGAAAAATACTGTGACCAAGCCTGGCAAATTATTGAAAGAATTCTCTGTTTGACTTGATATGTAGCCTACTTGTAACTTATACATGTCTTTTTCAATCTTCTCAGATGTTAAACAAGTTTATTAGTAAAGAGAGCAAGAGACCTTGTCAATATTCCATTAGAACCAGAAGGTACCCAAATTATGGAATCTCATTGACAGAATTGTTGGTGTGTTAGACCAAGGACCAAGAGCTTATTGGTTCAAATCTCCCCCTAGCCCTATCTGATTGCCCTACTTGCTTCAGGCCATTAATGTATTTATTTATAGGCCTGGATAGCTAACAGCAGCAACAAAGTATTGTTCCAATACATGTATTAGGTAGGACAAACAGCCAAGTTAGCGGCTTTAGCGAGGCGAGCATCGCATTTTTCGGTCATCTTTACACACTCCTCACGCCTCTCAGTGAAGTCGTATAGTAATATTATGCACACCATCATAATGAGCAACTCAAGCCCTTTCTATCCATACATAATACAATGGGGTTGTATTAACGTAGTGTGTAGCGCGCACCTTACACACGAGTCCAATTTTGCGAAAGTTGAACCCAGTGCAA
>JASKDV010184236.1:0-12210 GCA_032466395.1 Aegires albopunctatus
CTCTCTCTCTCTCTCTCTCTCTCTCTCCGTCTCTCTCTCTCTCTCTCTCTCTCTCTCTCTCTCTCTCTCTCTCTCTCCTTCTCTCTCTCTTTCTCTTTCTTTTTTTCTCTCTTTCTCTTTCTTTTTTTCTCTCTTTCTCTTTCTTTTTTTCTATCTTTCTCTTTCTTTTTTTCTATCTTTCTTTCAGGATTTAAGCCTGTTATAGCCTATTGGTTTTAAATCTCTTTTAATCTTTGAAAATAAGTGTAAAAAATATCAATAATGAAGATCATGTAGTTTTGAGAAATATCTGCAATATATTCACCAATTGCTTAGAATTAACTTTTGCTCTTAGAAAAGCAATTAGAAGTTTAAAATGATGCAGCTTCTCCTATTTCTCTCTTATGGTTTTTTACAGGAAGAACATGCACAATTCTACAGCTAATTTTTATGAAAGGCATACATTGATTAATGTACATTTATAGTTACAATAGATAATTATTGGTACAGTTTCTTTCTGAAACCAAAGATGGTCATGAATAGTTTTTATTTGTGAGGTTTTATATGATGCAATCATAACAACCACTTCATATTTTGAAATGTTTCATCATCTTTTTATAGGATCTAATCTCAAACAGTGTGGATTCCGTGGATGCTCCATGCTTGGTCATCGCTATAATGGAGAAAAGGTAATTTAAATAAATCATAGACAATAGATAATAGTTTCTTACAATTTCACAGGCAGTAGTAGATCATGTTGAAAAGATGGACATGCCGTGTATAAGATAGCTTAATTTGCTCTCAGGGGAGGTAAATTGGAAACCAGACTAGATTAAAGCGAGATTGCTTCATGATAAAGAGCCAATTTATATTCCTATGACATGTAATCTTTCCAATTATAATGCAAAATTAGCAATTAAAAATGTATTACAATTTCTGAATTATTTAATAATTTGTAACTAGCTTTCTTTCATTATTGCATTTTTATTATCTTCCTTGAAGCAGTCGGCCAGTATACCTAATGATAGTAGTAACATAGCCATGACCTACACTGCCCTTGTCACTCTTCTTATACTTGGGGATGATTTATCAAGGATTCACAAATCAGCTGTGTTGAAGGGGTTGAGGGCCTTACAAAAGTTTGATGGAAGGTGAGTTATATACTGTACTTTTTACTTATATTGTGTTTTGTTCATAGGTTTGCTGTCCTTATTGCCACCTTGGCGACAACTGTCCTTATTCAACCATATCCAAAAAAAATCAGATTTCAACCGATATTGAGATCTGTTGAAGAGGTCATCAGATTCTGATGGCCCTTGCAATGCCACCATTGTATTCTGTATCCTATTTTCTTTTTTTTATTTCCACTTGTTATCTCTGATATTATTATTTCTTTATTTTTGTGCAGATATCTACACTGAAAGGATTCTCCCTTCCTTTTCAACGTGTCATGGAAGGTATTCTTGATTCTGAATGCCCCTTTCCCTTCTTCTTCTCCTTCCTCAAACAATTTATCTGAACTTGTAAATTCATACTTTTGGTTTATAGATGATGGGTCACATTATCCAAAGAGCTGCTGGAACAATAGCAAAGAAAGAAAACAAAGTAAAAAATGTCAATGCTTATAAGTTCCCCTCGAATAGAGATATCCAACAAATAGACTCACATTTGACTTGTATAAAATGTAACTAAGGAGTTGTAAATGATATTAACAAAAATGTCATAATTTTTTGTGACTCATGATATAAGATTTATTACAAGCTCTTTTTCCCCCTCATGTTTACCATTAATTTTACTTTTTGTTCACAGTTTTGTGTCAGTGCTGGAGGGTAGTGAGAATGACATGCGCTTTGTTTATTGTGCCTGTTGTATCTGTTACATTCTGGATGACTGGAAAGGCATGAACAAGGAAAAGACTATTTCATACATAGTTGACAGTTTGGTAGGTAGATTGAAACTGTGATAATATATTATTTGAAATTGACTATTGTTTTGATTTTTATCTTCAATGAAAAAATGCATAGATAATAATTATATGATATAACCATTGTCCAACTAATGCCTAGTATAGTTGCGAAGTTACCTAATAGGCTGATTTTGATGGCACAAAAAATTTCAAAGGCGTATAATGAATCCATATTCGAGTTGTTCTTAGCTTACAATGGTACTAATATCTAAATTCTGAGACACCTTTTGCAATAACTCTTTTATTGTTAAAAAAACAAACTTTGTGAATGAGGAGAAAGGACGGAAAGAAATGTTGTGAAGCCTTTGAGCAAGCCTGACTATTTGTCTTTTGTTCTGACACTGATGAACCAAGATGTTGCAGATTTTCCTTTATCAATATTCCTTTTATTTACATCATCATATTTCTTCTTCATAACAGTAAATCATAATTTAATCAATTCTGATAGTTTATGCAATATTATACAAGATTACAATAAAGGGTAGCACTTTGTAAGTTTCTTTTTGAAAAATCCTAGCTTTCAAGATGTTTCCTGTATTTATATAATTTTATTATTCTTCAGTCGTATGAAGGTGCATTTGGTCAGAGACCAGATAATGAAGCTCACGGTAAGGCAAAAATCTTTCCTTATTATTCCCAGAAATTTTTAAGATTATTATATTTATTATTTGTCACTCTTAGCTTTCCTCCTAGCTTTATCAACTGTTGACATTTTATGAATTATTTGAATTTAAAATTACAGTCCAACTAATTTAAACTGAACTTTTGTCTTTTATAATACTTGAATAAGTAGAGGAAGATTTTTTACTAATAAGGTTCCAGCCTCAAATCTATTTGTCCTTTTTTTGTCAGGGGGTTCAACCTATTGTGCCATAGCATCCCTTTATTTAATGGAAGCACTAAATACAGCCCTTTCAATACAACAAAAGAGCAATTTAAAGCGATGGTTACTAAGACGACAAGAATCTGGCTTTACCGGTCGTCCTAACAAACCGGCTGACACTTGCTATTCATTTTGGGTTGGAGCATCATTACAAGTAAGGCAGCAAAGATAATTTCTGATGTTTAGTTGGTTTATCATCTTAGTTTCTGCAAGATTGCAGACTTAAAATACATCACTTTTTAAATCCAAGATGATATTTCGATACTGGCTAAGTGGTTACAGTGTTACATTGCAGACCATGAAAGATGCCAAATTTATATCTCGCTTGTAGTTGTACCAGTTATGAAGCTCAAAAATGTGCTTGTTTGGTTCACTCATCTTTTTATATTTCTCGATTAAAGGATTTGATGGACACTCTCATTGACTAGTTTGATAATTGCCATTTTGTTTATAATCATCCAGATTTTAGGAATTCTTGATTTAGCCGATGTCACAGCCAATAGATCTTTTGTACTCAGTGCTCAATCCTCTCTCATCGGTGGATTTGCCAAATACCCAGACCACCAGCCAGGTAATGGAAAACAAAGGATATTTTTTTTCAAGAGTTGTTGTTCATGAAGCGCTGGAGCTTATTCCAGCTACTTTTGCTTCTTTATGAATATGAAGTGTAAACAAAATTGCACAATATATAGTTCTAAGTTTGTTGAAGGTGTTCACTTGGAGTGAGAAATGTTTGGTTAAAAGCCTTTTCATATGACAGAATATGGGACCATGGTTTTAGCTGGATTTGAACCTGTCACCTTTCAGTTGTAAATGGGCATTACTAATCATTTGGCTTAAATAGCAGAACCCACTATCAAGGGTGCAATACTCCAATCTCTTTGTTGGAATTTAAGCTCTGTCCTTATGTAACCTGGACATCTGAGATTTAGTGTAGGTCTAAAACTCTCCCTTTGTAGAGGTGTGAATCAAAAAATGCTGTAGCATATAACATTGTGTTTAGACAGTAAGATTTACTATTTAAACTCTTAGATATTATCTTTATCTAGAACTGAGGTGAGAGCTCTTTTTCTCATTTAAAAATAAATCAAAGCTTGTACTCATGTGGGGCTACTAAAGATTAACAGGTGAACTCTGACCAAATGATGAATTCAACTTAGAAGTTTCTTGAAAGTAATGATTAAGTGTAGTCTGAAACACATTTGGGATCCATATCTTCTTATTTTGAATTTTTCAATTGCCGATACAAATCTATTGGACCATTGGGAATAAGTCACACCCTCCTCTTCTCTGTTACAATTAAGTATATTGACAAATAGAACTCAATTAAAATTGAATTTGTTCTTATCATATTTGATGAAGGAAGAAAACATTGCCTTTTTTTTTTTTTTTACAAACATGAAATATGTTCTGCTTGATTCTATTTTTCCACAGATCCATTACATACATATCTTGGTCTATGTGGACTGTCTTTAATAGGAGAACCTAGCCTAAACCCCATTGTCCCTGCCTTGAACATGACGGAGAGAGCATTTGATCATCTTGCAGACATCCACAGAGAATGGAAGGAGGGACACTGACCAAGTGATACTATAGAATTAATTTTTTTTTGTATTTTAATGAAAGAATTTATTCAATCATAATAATAAAAAAGAAAGAGTCAAGGATTCATCCATTATGTTATTGTATATATTGATTAGGTAGCCAACTTGTCAAATGATGTTTTTTATATGGTACACAATTTCGATATACTTTTGTCGGAAGAATGCATTTTTTGGAATTCATTAGAATTCATCTTTTACACTGAGGGATTGTGATTTTTTTCTTCTTTTTTCTTAAGAACACCAGAGGCCAGTCAGTTATTTGCCTTCACTTTTTTTTTGTTATTCCTCCTGTGCCTGAAAGAAATGGTTTTACATTTACTCCTATAACTTTTTTAATTAGAATGTTTGACGTATGTTGAAATGCTCTGAAGGAATATTTAAATATCTTAAACATCTAAATCTAAATTAAGGATGTGAGAATACTGTAAGATGATTAGACTTAGAAATAAAATTAATATAGTATTAATTCATAAAATGAAACAAGGTTTAATGAACACTTATTAGCAGTAACTCATCATTCCTCATTTGTTGTTTTTTGTTTGTTTTTTGTTTTTTCAGGTGTACACTTAGATTAACTTTGGTTTATTTCTATTCTTTTTGGAGATTTGACTTTTGTTATTTGTAATACTTTTCTTTCTTTTTTATTTTAATCTTCTTCCATTTTTCTATTTTACTTGAAATTTTGATGACAGAGTTGATTCTTACCCTTTTTGAAATTAAACAGCAGACATTTAATCTTTCTCCATGAAGTTGACCTTTTTAAAAGGCTGTTTGTGTACATATATAATGTACAACTATTTGTTATAAATAATCTATTAAAAAAACTATTGAATTTAAAAATAAAAATAAAAACATATGCAACTACAGTCATCAATTGATCTACCTTTGAAAATGACATCTTAACTAATTAATTCTTCTTTATTTTTGTAACAAATATTTTTCTGTTATATGTTGTATAATTTATAAGCATGAGTCTGCATGAGTTTTTCAAATGTAGAATTACCAGTTAATGTATGAACATAGTTCTGCATAATAATCAATATCCATTCCTCAAGTAAGGTTTTCTTAGTTGCAGTAAGTTTTAGACAAAATTCGTAATTGAATTCCATATAAAATCTCTGATACTTGACTTGTGATATCATATTCTGTAGCAAATGGGAAACAAGCGAATATTGTATACAAAGATTAAAATTGATCACAAGTGACCATTGTGATATGTATGAATATATTTTTCCTTCTTTCCTTTTTTTTTGCAACTTTTTTTTTCTGGGGAATTTATAGAGTAGAGTTCTTAGGGTGGTTGTATCAAGATTGTGTTTCTTGAGTTGAAGAATTCCCAGTAGTAGCCTTGAATCTCGACATTCAGATTATTAAAGATTCTTAACACCAATTCCCTCAACCCACTCGGGTGTAATATGGGTACCAGTTACCAATGGGTGTAGTTTGCAACTTGCTCAAGATGTCATTTAACATTGCATATTTTGCTTCACGTCAATGAAATAGATAAAAATCTATGGGCCACACGGGCTCTTCTTAAGAAGTGTTTTACTCTTATTTTTCTTTTCTTCCTGTTTGTTAAATTTTTTGTCTTCTCTTTTGTCAGCCTGAGATAATACTTATAAAGTATAGTGTTTTTAATTGAACACAATCTAGCAATAATGGACCAGTTGTGTGAGCAAGTTTGGACTTCATTTTTCCTTTTTAATATGTGTATAATAACTTTTTTTTGATGATTATCTCTATGGGATGTCTCATGTTAAATTATGAAGCCATCTGTCCTTTTGTTGACGGAGAAATGTAAATGAACAAGATTTCATGTTATATCATATCAGTGTCTGGATGTTCAGATTTTGTTTGGATTTTTTAATGCATTTATTTCTCTGGCTTTGATGATACTAGATGCAAGGTTCTCTCTCTCTCTTTAATTTTGCGTCAGCATCATCATCGTTGTTTTCATCTGTCGGATTGTGTTGAATTTTTCCTTAGGTGTCATTGTCTCTTTTAACTCAAACAGACATGCTAGGATAAAGTAGATAGTTTTTCAACAAACTCCATAGGAAGTAAAAAAACCATTGTAGTAAAATGCCAAAGAGACTTTGACAATAGACACTATATTAGATGGCATGTCAATTTTCCTTTAACAATATGATTAAATGAGTAGGAATATTATGATATGACAGTTTAAAAAAATTCTTCTTAGTGGTGAATTGTTGATGATTATTGAGAGAAAATTTATTTTCTGTTACTCTTCTCATTGGCTTAAAATTGCAATCCGATCTCACTTTAAGTCTATGATTCTGTCCTGAAAGCTTGAAAAGTCTTTTCCTTGCTTTTATTTCTTTAGTTTGTTGCATGCAAGTGCTTTTTAAAACTTTAAATTTCACTATTTTTTTTTTTAGTATTTAAAAACATTTTCTTGAAATTTTATCTTTCCCTCTACCAATTTGATTTTTTTTCAAGGTTCACTGCTGTTTTTTCAAACAAAATAAACAGAAGTGCTCTTGGCCATGAGCAGTAATACGGTATTTGTTAACAGTAGAATGAGAATGTATGAGGAATTATTATATAATTAATATTATTATTAAGCTTGTTGACTTTCATTTTATCCATTTTTCATTAGATTCAGATTTCAACAGATTTTTTTCCCTATTTCTTCACTAGTTAAAAAGGCACATAGGAATAATACAGTGTGCATATATTGCTTTTCTATAATAAATGATATGATTAAATACATTAGACACTTTTTATGAACATTTTTTCATACATTTTTTACAAATTTACTTATGATTATTTTTTTACTTTATATTTTATACCAATCTTTCTTTGAGATTTATTGTTGTTGTAGTTTCTGTCTTCATGTTTTATTTGCTCAGGGTGTGCCAGTGTGCAAATGCATTGATTGCAGACTGTTGTTGTTTGACTAAAGATTGACTTGAGTAGTAGGAATTTTTTTAAATCTTGTAAAAAAAATAGCAAAACCTATTTGTGTTGAACAGTTCTTTTTTGTCACATAGATTTTTGTTTCCTCTAGAGATTTTGAAATAAGGGAAAGTGAAATCAGGGAAAATCAATTTTATTCTTTATATTTGCCAAATACATTTGCTTACACATATTCACATACATGTTTAATTCTTACATTAAGCATAATTTACAACCCTTTCTTAAGCCAGATTGTGACACTGCATAATTAGTACTACTGCCTGGTAGAACACTGCAAGCTTGTTCTTGTGATGCCACTTAATAGGGACTGCCATTAAATTAGGACAATTGGTTTGGGATAGAATTATTTCCTTTATTAATTGGGACAATCAGATGAGAATGTAATAGATTAACAGCAAGCCACTTGGAACAATAATAATAAGGTATATATGATTATTGTTTCATAAGCATAAAAATTTAGCACGATGAGCATAGCAACTAAAGCAACCCAGTAAACTTACTTTCTCTTTAAAAATCAAAGCCATACACATCATTGATCATCAAACTTATATGTATCTATGATAACGTCATTAGTAGTCTATAGATTTAGATCGATAGCAAAGCCAGACGTGGCAAGAGGCCGTGCCATATTTGGGATGGGGCTAAATTCAGCTTTCCCAATTAAGCAGCTTGCACTATCTTGCTTTTTGGAAGGTAGTATCACTGTTAGTACATGTACGGGTTTATAAACCATTTGAAACCTTTTTCACTATTAACCCAATGTACGATATGTGTTGATGTTCATTGTCACCTATACTATGAATGGTTTTTGAATGGATGTTATATTATTTAATTTATGAATGCATTTTCTTCAGAGGAATGCTGTATCCTATATCAAAAAAAGACCATGACGAGATATTAGTTTTGTTGTACTACTAATAAAGGAAACCTTCATATTTTATCAAATTAATTTGTTTCTTTATACTATAATGAACTATCCATATGCTTTTATTGTGAGGTGAAGTGATTGTATTCATGTTAGGATACTACTTTATGAAATATAGTCGATGATCAAAGCAAACACAAACTCATACCTACACTGAGCAAAATGAACTCAAATAAAAATTGTTATTACAATTGAAAGCATTTGGCTATGGTGGTCACGGTAGAGGCAGAATGAACCAGACTCTGATTACTCAATCATTTAATGCAAAAGTTTTATATTTGTTCCAAATTTTTAGTCAATTGGATTCATATCAAGCGACTACAGTAATTTAAAAACATTTATTGACCAATAGGCACATCTTTTTGTCAGGCACATTAAGAAAAAGACATATCCAGTAAGGATGACAATGACGGTAATGCAAAGCGGGGACATCTAACATTACAAGACGAAATATCAGTACAAAAAATTAATGGATTTGGCATAAGTGAATTCATATTTTCTATTCTTATTCGCATCCTAAGGGAATGGAGTGTGAGATACAGTTGAACCTGGTTATACTGAAATCCCTGATAAACTGCAACTTTTTCAAAGAACAGATTTTTTTCTATATAAATAGACCGGTTGATCTGAACGTATGCCCGCTTATACTGAAATATTATTGGCCAGTTAAGAACAGAAAAAGCTGAAATTCTCAACCAAAAGTCTAAACGGACGCCAGCCTCAAAGGAAACAATACAAAAGAGAAAGACAGCAAGAAACCAAAATAAAAAACCCCACTGTAACGCAGTGAATGGCAGTCCCAAGTCAACTTACAATATGTCCGAAATAGTGTTTCTTTTCCATTGATGTGAATATCACCTGAAACACCATTATAGTGTACTGATATACCTTTATAAGCGGGCTGACTGTACTATTTGTCAAAGACAAGATGAGACATAGCTTTTGTGGTGAAAGTAGAAATTCCACTTATCAGGAAATATTAGGAATTATTTAGAAAGAAGTTGTATAAGTAAAAAATTATAAAAATATTGTGATTTAAATGTGTGTTTTCAATATGTGTTATTTTTTTTTTCAGAAAGGAGAACTAAAGATTTTCAATTGTTTAGTTTCTAATTCTAACAATATCAGTATCTGCTCAGAAAATTTGCTCAATTCAGGTAGCATAGCAGTAGACAGTATATTCATTTGACAATAGTAATTGAAAGTTTCAAAATCAATTATGTAGATACATTTTTTCCTCTTTGTTGACAATGTTATTAGTTACCATATAATTGATGAAATATGACCCTTTGATTAGTCGGAAAGATTTGTAAAATATTACTAGGACACTAGTAGTAGGCAGAGCATTGCAATTATATGGAAATATTGCATGCAATTTACGTAGAGAGGAGAATGGAATCTTACTTATAAAAGTAGAGCCTAAATTTCACTCACAATCTTGATGATCTATTTGGTCATGACGCTCTACGATGACAATTAGGATCTTCCTTCGGTCAAAAAAGACAGCAAAACATTCTTGGGACAATCATTGCAGCCCTCTAGAATGAATGACTCATTTACACTAGTTATTGGACACAGACAAATTGTTTTAACGGCCAGTGGGCTACTCATTCATATGTTTGTCGAGTTTGGTAATCAAATAAAGTGTTGTATCATTATTGGGTGTGCTATATCGACAATGAACGATGAGGTTATCGAGATAACCGAGCTAACTAATGTTGGTGAATGAATGGTGCTTGAGTTTTCTCTCACTAGAAGTCCTAGAATAACTTAGATAATATGATTTATACATTTCATTATCAAATGAAAAATTCAGGACTCTATAATATCAAATCCAGAGAAAATATGATTAGAATTGAAATGGATATTTGTATTTTAATAGAAGTTGCATTATTAAAGACTAAATTAATTATTTATTTTTTCGTCGATGTAAATCAATGCCCACCTATGGTACAGTAACTGATAAACTCAGTGTAAGGCTGCAATCATAATGGAATATTATTTTCCCTTGCACAGTCCGCAATGTTTTAAATTAATTCACTAACTGACACTTGGTGGTCCCAACAAAAGTAAATTGAGTTGTTGATTCAATCCATATAGACCAAGAGGGATCGTTTTTCATTTTCAAAGTTGCGCAGGGGCGTATTACTAGAGCAAGTCTAAGATATTATATATTTATTATTTTTTCTTTGCCACCAAAAAATCTTCAAGCTAATCTAAAATGAGGGAATCGGAAATCCCATTGATGACTGTCCCTCATCGCTTGCCATACGCTCTCCCTATGCTCAGCATTTTCAGCCATTGTTCCAAAATAACTACATTGGACTCCGTGCTTGATGGTGCAATTGTAGACTTTATCATGCCAAATGCTGATATTATAGCCTATGTTATGATACGTCACTTGACCGACAAATCTTGGAAGCATTCCAAACATAAACAGATCGTCTACATTATAAAAAGGTACTCGATGGAAAGTTTGATGAAGCAACGGGATTAGATCCGGGGTGAGAAAAACGATGAAACCACTGCAATAAGTATACGGATAAATAGTGATATCCAGGAACTCCCTCATGTCCACTTTAGTTCTTCCAATGCGAGGGATGGGCTGGGTGCCTTTCTTATTCACGTTGCAAAAGATGGATCGTTTATACTTTGAAAACAAGCCGCGTGAGAGGGAAACCACTTTGAAAACGTCAAGGACGACGTCATCGTCTATTTTAAGTATCATATCAGTATTTAGACAGAATTCATTCGTCCATCGCAGCCACAGCGCTGCCTTAAGGGACAGATTTCTGAAATCCTCGTCAAACGCCATCTGCACTATATCTCCAGATTGTCTAAATTCGTCCTCCAAAGTTTTCTCATTTAGTTTATCTCTTTTAGCTTCCGGCATAACGCCAATGAAAAACGCTGGTTGCACAGTATACGGTGGAAAAAGGCTATTATTGGCAATGGTTTTACGAATCATTGCCCTTCTTTTAAAATTATACGGGCTTGTGTGCACGATTATAAGTATATCCAGTTCCTGGTGCCTGATACACAAATTCGATCGGTTCTTTATATATTTTCCTTTCTGTATTACAGAGGAACTTCTTGGAAATATTGTATGCCCCAAACGCTTGTTAAAATACTTTTTGAATATTTCTTCTTTATTCAAACCCACATCTTCAACATCTCGTGGATCGAATTTGTCCTTTATCTTTTGAATGTGAAGATTTAAAGTATCGATGCCCAATTCATTTTCTTGGATTTTGCTTGTCATAATTAATTCACTGTTTCTCGTGTGTTCGACATGAGGATCGAAATCACTTGATTTGACGGGCGTGCCATCAATAAAAACCGCTTTTATCCACCACATGATCTGTGACGTCACTATTATGCAGTAGAGGCAACGTATTACTTGTTTATTCATGACCTGAAAGTGATGAACATTCATAGAAAATATTGTAATACAGTGAATTCGCTTACTTTACAATGGTTGACGAAATATAAATCTTCTTTGTTAACTGTGATTAATGACAAACATCTTCTATTTACTACAAGCATTTTTCTCTTGACCCCCAACTTCTTACATGTACAGATTGGGTACTGGTTATAATGTACCATCCACACTAGTACATGTACCACCACCACATTACAACCTCCACTGCCACAACCACTACCGTCAGCATCTATTATTAAAGACAAAGTATTTATGGTCTATTCATATTAAGACAATGAGTAACTAAAACAAGGACAAGGTAATTGTTAATCAACATAATGAATGATAATAAAAAAAAATAAAAAAAAAACAGAAACAAGGAGATCAGAACCCCAAAAAACCCCTCCCCCCGGGCCAACAACACAATAATAATAATAATAATAATAATAATAATAATAATAATAATAATAATAATAATAATAATAATAATAA
>JASKDV010184247.1:0-12210 GCA_032466395.1 Aegires albopunctatus
TCTCTGTCTCTGTCTCTCTCTCTCTCTCTCTCTCTCTCTCTCTCTCTCTCTCTCTCTCTCTCTCTCTCTCTCTCTCGCAGAAACACTCAAATTTACACATCTTGACATATGATTTCTATATAGCTATATCAAACCAGCAATACATTTGTGCTGTTGAAGAGATTAAGTACCAAAGGAGATGCAATTATGAGTAAAGTTTAATCTAGTTATCAACAAGTCGTTGAAATGTACTCTTTAGATTGGAACTGAAGATATATGAGTTAGAAGATGAAATGGGATAAATGGATAGATACACGTAAATAAAGCAAAATGATAGCCAGTAATTTCAAAATACTCACAGATAATATAAAAATAATAAAAGACCTGCAGACCAAATAAAAAACCCTTTTGGGAAAACAGAAGTGAAAAATAACAATGCAACATAACGAAGGTATTAAACAATTGAGTTTAAAATATATAGATAAAATGAAATTAAACAAATCTTAATCATTATATATGATGGATCCTTGCAAAGACATAACTTGACAATACATATCCTGATTATTAACAACTGTCCAAGGCAGAGGGAGAGAAGACACTTTAATTTAATACTTATTATGAAATTTGTACCAATAAAAAAGGGAATTCTAGATCAGATTTTAATCAATGAAAATAGAATGTCAAAATCAATAAATACGTAGTAATATTGATCTATAGAATTTTACTCATGTGTATTTTTTGCTAAAATTATGTATGACAATGGAAAACATACAGATTAAAATTTATGTTCATTTCCTCAGATGAACCAAATGGTAACCAATGACCTAAACAGAACAATTGTATAACACTAATATATTTCCCTGTGCCTATATAATTTCTAAAAGATACATAATGAATTTTTTATATACACGATACCGTTCGTGACTGAGCACAATAACAGAGAATGTAAATCAAGACCACAGATCGATGAAAGAATTTTTTTTTTTTTTTTCAAAATCATCTCGCAGAAAAATAGAGCATAAAATAGATGTAAAGCATATTAGAGTCTTCATAAGCAGTAAGTCCTGAGATAAACATTTCTTTTATGCACGTATAAAATGTGAAAGAAAATTGGCCACTTCAAAAACAGAATTTGACAAGAAAGTGAAAAGACATTTGGATATTTAAGAGAATCTAATAATCCGATAACTTCTATATTTCTCATCTGCTGACTTATTATTTGTCCTTTTTGTTAAAATAAAAATAATTAAAAAAGAGTATTTAAATGGGCCTAATCACTTTGCGACATCTGTTGTTTTTTTGTCATCAAATATTCAAAAGCCCATTGGCTTATATCAAGGTTAAAACTTACTGAGACTGAGTCAAATGACCATTATCCTCTTACCTAGACCCCTGAGAAAAATGTAGGAACAAAAATTAAATAATCCAAGCATCAAAGTGAAGGGATGATCTATGATAAAAGACATGGCACAGAGAGAATACTGGATAATTAATTAAAATGGGTGGGGAACAAAAGCAAACAAACTGAAAATTGTCATTTTGGAAATGAAAAGGAAAGGCTTCTTAACTCTTGAATTAAGATTAAAATGATTTGCAGTGCCTTAGAAATTACATTTTGAGATACAACTGTTAAATGTATTTCTTGATATGTCTCAACTTGTCAAAATAAACAACCTTACTAAACTTTAAGAGAAAATATTGCATCACAAAATCTGTATTCTGCATTTTGATGAGTCAGAAGTTGAGTAAAAAATATCAGCCCAATAAGTGAAATTAAGTACTATAATTTCATAAGCCAATGGAACCATTTAAATCTTAAGTCAAGAGTATTGTCTATCCATTCAACCATCCCTCACATACAACTTCTTTTAAAAATACCTATGCAAAAATATGTGGTCACAAAATTGAAAAAAAAAAAAACAACAACAAAAAAACTTATCAAGATTGTATGCATGCATTTTACATAAAGGGTATGCAATGGCATCAAAATTATGAGATTACCAACATTCAGTTTAAAGATTGAGAAATATCGTCAGTTTTACAGATAAAAAACCCCCTAGAATATCTTCAAGAGGAAAGCCCAGTTAAATGTACAAGAAATTGTTTATCTTCTCGTACCTTTCATAGTAAGTGCCTCAATGGAAAAAGACATAATGGAGAGATGATTTTTAGCCTATTATTCTCCTCTGTCAGGTATAACATTCCGTGCGTTGTTGTTAAGTTACAAGGACCAAGATAAATTTTGTAACATTAATATTTAAGATGACTATTAGGCTCCTCAAACTTCTTCCCATCTTTTACTTTAAATAAAAGATAGGCTTCTAAGTTGGGGGGACCAAGTGAAAGGCACAAATGAATTGTGTCAGTGCTGATCTAATAAACTGTCTATTTCTATCATTTCATTCTGACAGGAAGGTTGCCAATCTTGCATGAGTTCCATTAAAAGCCTGCTCATTCCATTGATAGATGCATACACCTCCAAACAGTTAGTTTCACAAGCAGTATCATGTCAAGTGGTGCAGGCTCCAGGGTTCACACTACATTCTGATACATTTTCCCAACAAATCACCTCTTTACCCTGAAGCCTCTAAGAATGACACTAAGGGAATATATATTATATATATATATTTAACATATGGAAACCAAGACAAAAATCTGAGACGTCTGTAAGTGAAACACAAGATGTGTGGTTATTTTCATGGCAGTAATAAGCAAATGTTTAAATCATGTCCCTGGCTAAATGGTTTCTAGAAATTATCTGCTGAATTCAACATATAATACGTATCAGATTTCAGGAACAAAAACCCAGAAGATTGCAATATACAATCCCAAAACTGATCTATCACTTATATATTACCAATGGATTGGACTGTTTACAAAAACAATTTGTTGACAAGGCCCCACAAGGGTTTTACACTGAGATGTATTCAATATATACAAATGTGCATTTGATAATAAGCGCAACAATGTCATATTTACATATAATATAGATCTATATAGTATATATATATATAACATTTAGATCAAAATCATAAATGTAAATATGTTTGCTCTGAAACAATGACTTTTGATGTGAAATGCAAAAGTCTAAGTGCATTCTTCATTAATTCAAGATCACAAACTGGTAAACAGGATTTAAAGTATGTCAACCAACACAGAGTTAACTTGATGTGGAACAGGCCATATAAGGAAAATTATTCCATAGGAACATTTCATACCCAATTTTATATACATACCTATTGATAACATAGATGAATAAATTCAATGCATGATACACTTCACTGCCTAAAAATCTTATTTTCAAACCTTTTTAGTGAATACATAACAAGAGCACCATAATTTGGTATCAAATCAACCCAGATCACAAATTTCTCGTGGATAATACACATTCCTATTTCTTAATTTAAAGGTATGTAAAGAAATCATTCAGGTTGTCTTAACTTTTAATTAAAAAAAAAATATTACAAAAAAAAAAAAAAAAAATTGGAATGGTCTAAATATGATTTTATCATTGAAGTATCAAATAGCAAAAAGAGAAAAGAGCAGTTAAAAAATTATTGAGAATATACCTAGAACATTTAGTGCAGTAGAACAGATGGACCAAAACAAACTACAGTAAAACCTCGGTTTAACACACTCCCTTCAGACCGCAAAAATAGTACGTTGTAGCTGAGGTACGTTGTATCCACAGTTTCCACTTATTTTTTTAGGGGGGTAGAGGAGAGAGAACTAGGAGGGTCCGGTGCATGTTCCCCCAGATATTTTTTGGAAAGAAAAAAAATGGTTAAAATCTGTGCACTCTGGGACTTGTTTTGAGGGGTAATAACAACATTGTTTTTGGTGCTAAAACTAGTAAATGTTGTTTCTTTTTCTCCAAATGAATTGATGGGAGATCAAATGTATGCAAAAATAAGAATTGCTGAGGCTACAGTGATCAAAGACAAGTGAAATGAGAATGAAAGTCAATCACAATGTAAGTGTAAGTCTCCTCATTCTCAGACTCAAGCGACATACATCACAAAAAAACCTCTATCATTATTATTATTATTATTATTATTACATGTGTATCATTATTATTACATCTAAGTGGATTGAAGAAACCATACATGTCATTAGGTTTTCCAATAATTGGGCAGGGGAAACAAGAGGGAGTGAATCAAGCCCCACCCCTTGTCATTGCTCATTGTCTTTCACTTCAGGTTACTGCTACCCTATTCAATGGGGCAATAGACTTAAGTCTTAGAATCGAGACATCGTGGTTCCCTGCAATGGGGCAATAGACTTAAGTCTTAGAATCAGACATCGTGGTTCCCTGCAAAAAGCCGACATCTTTAGATCTAGAGATATGAGGGAGAATAGTATCCTGTCATATGATGTAACAATAGTTTCCCTGTACGATCATTTCCTGTTTCTAGCCTCCTCGAGACCACGGCGAACTGATAATAATATTATGTCATAGAATTGGTACGGTAAAAAATGTTCTATTTGCGTTAAAATTTAGTGATGAGATTGTCGAGTCGAGTCTTGATACTATGGGGGAAAAGTATGTTGTAAAATTGGTTTTTAATGAAATGATTTCCCCCAAACAGTTTGTTGCATCCCAAAGTATGTTGTAGACCAGGTGATTTATGAAGAAAAAACAACTTTGGGACTCGGGACTTTGAAAAAGGTACTTAGCAGCCAGATACGTTAAACCAAGGTGTTACTGTATATATAGGAATGGTCAAAAAAAAAATGTCCTGAGGTTTGAGCACATATTTCAATGAAATTTTACATAAAGTGGCTGATATTCCTTTAAAGATATTATGTGAATTTTCAAAATCATCGGTTGCATTTTTTATGTGGCAGAGCATTTCAATACAGATAGTACAAAACTTGAAAAAAACAGACATTTCTTTTTTTGGTCAACAATTCTTTATCTGATGTGTGGAGCCTCCTAAAGTTTTTACTTCCATGACGAAATTGTATTCTTAATGTATTCTAGGCCATTTTAATGGTTAACTGACCAAATATTTTAGTTTTTATCAGATAATATCCTCCATTACGAGAGCCAAACTAATCCTTTTCTTTCACATTTCAAAAGCAAATACAAATCACTACTAGATCTAGATATAGAGATTTAACTTACGATCTAGAAGAAGACCTAGAATCTATATTTAAATTCTAAATCTGGTCTTACAAAACTAAAATACATAAAAATTAAACTCTTTCAGAATTTTCTGAACAAGAGAGCAAGTAGATGAAGAATTTATTAAGAATCTGAGTGACAGAGTAAAGATATTATTAAAGCCCAGAACAGGTATGAATGAGCAAGCAAAATGAAAAACTGATTCAAATTTCAAGATCACAGTGATATTAGTATTAGTCTCTTTTACTCAGATGTATATCAAAATTGCAAGCATTTGCAAAAGGGATAGACCTCTCTTGAAAACTGCTTCTGTCAATCTAGTGTGTCTTTTTTTAAATTTTCAGTTAGTCATGCATCAAAGACTATCAAATCCCTGATTATGAACTATGAAATTTTCTACTCAAATATTTGAAAACAGTAATAAATGCTATGTAAAATGTTTAATTGATTTAACGGTGAGCTCATATTTTATAGGCTGTCAAACTCAGGACTTTATTCTTGGGCCACCTATATATTAATGCACTCTATGTATCTGAAGCTGATTGTAAATATTGTACAGCTTTTTGTAGGAATGGGTACACAATATGTAAAATGATTCCTGCTTAACGAGTTAATAAAACCTAAAAGAGGACATCTTAAAATTCATAAGTTTAATTCTATCAATTCGAAAGACACTATTTTTATCCATCTTAGCTGGTGCCATTTGTTGCTTCAATGAATCTTTTTGATGGCAATTAAATCTACCTAAATACTTACTGACAATACATTATATTGATTGGAGCACATGAGAACTACTTTTAAAAAATAAATTCAAAGCTTTATCCTTTTCAAATTTAAAATACATAATGAACATATCATGATATTTTTTGTAAAAAGAGCTGAACATTTATAAATAAAGCGATTTTCAATTGTATTTAAAACTTAACTCTCAAATCCATATAAAATAGTCAAAAGATAATATAGTGAAATGTTACTGAAATTTGTACCATAAACTCTTAGAAACTAAAGCAACAATACTCTTAATGAAATGTATTGTAATAATAAAAGAGAAAAATAAATACAGCCTTTTTTCTGATTTTGGCATTAAAATGATAAAATCTTGATTGAAAGGCCATATAAATGAGGTTTTTTTTTTTACCAAATACTAAATATGTTTCAATTGTGGTCATTGTTGTTTGAAATAAACATTGAGACATAATGCTTTTTGCTCCATTTCATTACAAACTCCCTCAGATAATATCAGTGTCAATCTTCTTATAAGAAATACAGATATTGATAATTTTCCAACCATGCTTTCCATCTATTATAAAATTTCAGTTTCATAATTAACAGCAAGAGATAATTATCACTTCAAACATGGTAATATTGCTGAGATCTTTTCAGAGATTTGGAACAAAGAAAAATGTGTAAAAAATTGTCCATTTTGAATTATCAAAAAGTATGTTTGGTTAGTGAATTTGACTCATTTGGCTCAAGCAGTGCCGACCCTACTTTAATTATGACCTTTAGCCAATCATCACACAAAGCCATAGCATTGAGAAACTTTTTTTGCAAGGGCCAAATATAAATTTCATTGTCAGCATTACTGATATTGTAGTATGCATGTTCCAGGACACATCTATTTGTTCAGCAAATTATTAAAAAAGAAATAAAAAAATGTGATGGAGTTTGCTTGAGCACATTTAGTTTTTCACAGAGAAAAGTTTTTGAGTTAAAGTAAAAAGTAAAGAGCGTTCTTATATAGTGTGTTCCCACTAAATGTGCTCTACGCGGTTTTCAGAACGAGGCATCTTATCTTTTTATGATTCCTTTGTTTTTGTTTTTGTAATCAATTAACTTAAAACCATTATAGATTTTTCAACAAGAGTCCAAACAATTTAGAGCAACTATTGATTGTTCCATAAGTTAATATTAAACTTGCATGATATGAAGACATGAAACATGATTCCACATTGAAATCATATTGTGAAATGATAATGAAAATAAATTGTGCAAAGGTTGTGTAAATTATCTGTTTACCTAAAAACTAACATAATGAACATTCCTCTTATTTATTTTACAAATGAAAATAACTAATAACATTAAGATCATAAAATAACACAAGTAAAATGTATCCAAAACCCTAGTCGCATGATATAAATATTAGAGAAAAGGTTAATTACGAAACAATAAGTTTAACATAGTCCAAAGTGCTCAACTAAAATGTAAAAAATAACACAAGAGAACAGGTTATATAAGATGTTAAAACAAAAAGTTGAAGCAGACGATTAGACTGATACATGGAAGGAACAGTTTTGTCACAATCAACCCAATTATATACGGCCTTTCTATCTGCACCATACTCATATTTCAAATTAAAATCTGAAGAACCAGTTTTATTGGCAATTATTTTAGTAAATAAATATTCTCAGACTTCAATGGTATATAGGTATCATTAAAATTGAATCAAAACATTCTTGTCATAGTAATTATAAGTCAGTACTTTTTGGTTTGATTCTGTCCCTAAATTTTTATCCATTCTTTTTTCAAGGGAAATGTTTATTAACAGGAAAAGGGTGGCAAAATGGGATCGCTTTATAAGAGTATGTAATAACGTATGATAATGTGAATTTGCTATTCAGTT
This sequence comes from Aegires albopunctatus, assembly GCA_032466395.1. Taxonomy (NCBI): domain Eukaryota; kingdom Metazoa; phylum Mollusca; class Gastropoda; order Nudibranchia; family Aegiretidae; genus Aegires; species Aegires albopunctatus. The sequence goes on from JASKDV010184247.1 coordinate 7,731, forward strand.
AAGGTGATGTAATAAGGATATGAATACAACATATTTGTGGACTTCTGCTTTCCATTTTAATGATAAGAAAGCCTATGTTCAATCTAACCCCAAACGCTCCTTTCCCTATATTCCTTAATCAAAACTTCTTGGATTATAAGAAACAAGAAAACCCTAAACCTTTTGAAGTAAAAAGCTTACATTAATCATAACAAGAAATGCACAATGGAGGCTAATTAATTACAATTAAAGAAACAACAACAACAAAGTTTCAAGTTGTATACTATTAGTCTTGTGTCTGTCAAGTTGGGTAATTAAAGAACATAAGAATCACTTGCTATCCAAATGACCTGGTGAGCTTTGCTCTTCTCTGTGCTGTGCTTCGTTGGCTTTTTTCTGTCTCTCACGCTCTCGATCCTGGTCAGCCTTAATTATTGATGGATCAGGGGCAGACCAATGTCTTTTCCTTAAGTTAGAGGTTGAGTCAAGTTCGCTTTCATCTTCTTGTTCTTCTTTTTTCAAACCACGTTGTTGATCTTCCTTCGATTCATCTTCTCCATTTTGAGAACCCTTTCGCCGAGCTTTTTGGTGATGCCAGCTCTCCTTTTTTATGGGAACAACAGTTGAACTTGGTGGAGGCAACTCCGACTGAGATAGCCTCCGTTTCACTGGGTTGGACGAGGATGAGGATGAGGACAATGGTTCTGCTGGGCTTTCTGCTTTCACAGATGTAAGAGTGGATGAGGACGATGGATGGGGTGTAGATGAGACAGAGGATGAAAATGTGGAGGCAGATGCTAAAGGCAAGGAAACTGTTGAGCGTTGGGCACCCGTATGTGGGGGTGGAGGAGTTAGAATGTCGTAACCGCGGGTGTCTCCTGAACCTCCTCCTTCACCCTGCTGTTCACTGTGCTGCTGATGTTGGCTGATTTCAGCAGCTTTCAGATTAACGTCCTTGTGAGTCAGTGAGATGCACACATCTCCAACTGACAGTTTCTGACAGTCTAAACCATAACGGGCTAGAGTTCTAGACACAGAGCATGAGGACCAACCCTGACCAAATACAAAGAAAGGATGCTCCAATGTAGCTTCTACTGTGACCTGAAGAAGATCAAAAAAGTACTGTTATACAACGACATTAAACATCTAATCTACATAAGTTTTTAAATTTTTTCCCTTTTGTTTTTTGTTGTTTTTTCTTTCTTTTTTTCTTTTGTTTCCGTTGTTGTTATTTGCATGCATTATTTATGCAATGGTCTAACGATAGAGATTAAATACACTGTGATATACACATATGGTATATCTGAAAATTAGCTGACAATGTAATACCATCATATAGATATTTTCTGAGCGACACATATTCTCCTCCTTGTACTCGGTACTCCTACCACCTTCTTTTCTGCTTGATATACGTCTAGTTTTTGTTCTCTTCTTTATTTATGCATGTTAAATATAATGGATAATTTATCATACCTCTCTCTCATGCAAACACCCCCCCCCCTCTCCCTTCCAGAGTAAACAAGAATAATCTTTTCTTTAACTGTTCTTATAGATAACATACAGAGATGTGGATAAAATTGAATATTTCTGATTTAACGCCTTTCTAAAAAAACATCAACAAAACAATCCTTACTCTCACAAGTAACAATAAAATGCAGCATTCTTGCCATTCAACACTCTAAAACAAATCTCACCTGAACTCTGTGTTCTCCCACTGAGAAACTGAGCATGGCAGTGCCTTTATCTGGGTATTCTTCAATCCGTACCACAGTACTGGAGTCCACTTTGAGATCATCTGAAATCTCAGCACTAGAAACAAAGTCATCTGTCTGCAAATCTTCCACCCGTTTCAGTGTCCCATTTGCCAGCTGGATGATGGAACCCTTCATAAAGTGAAGTGGATACTGGAGATGGGAAGAGGAAGAAGCCCCATCATCTTCTGATGAACCACTGGGAGGGGGTGGGGGAGGTGGAGGGGCTGGTGGTGAAGAGGATGAGTAGTGGTAAGATTTGCTGTACTGATCACTGCTGCTGGGGTTGTTGTTTGCGCTGCCGCTGTTGCTGGCACCATTGCCACTGGAGTGGTGCTGTTGTTGTGACTGTTGTTGTTGTTGTTGTTGGGAATAGGATGATGACATGCTGTAGGATGTGGATGAAGAAGAGGGAGATGATTGGGTTAGGGAGCTTTGATGATGGTGCTGGGAGTGTTGCTGCTGATTTCCTGGACTGCTGTTATTGTTTCTGCTGCTGTTTTTATTGTTGTTACCATTGTTGCTAGAGGCTGAGTAGGATCCCCCTTGACCCCTCTCTCCACTTTGACCACCTTTGCTTGACCTATTGACACTGGTACCATTGGTGTTATGTGGATGGGTACCAGAGGCTATATGCCTGCCTTGCCTTTCGTCCTCGTACTCTACAGGAGAACTATAGCGACTGGAAGGGCTAGCAAACTTGGCTCTTTTGCTGAGTGGTTCGTCCTTGGCTGATTGCAATATACTGCTTCCAGATTTAGCTAGGTCCTCTGGGATATCAGAATCAGATGGCCGTGTCAATATGCGGTGTTTTAAGCTCCCCTCTTTCCCGCTTAAAGCTGGGCGATAAAAGGAAGTGTCCCTGGGGTCTCCACCACTTATGCGGGTGGGTGAATCAAGACCTCCCCCGTACTCCCTGACAATATTGTCGAAAGACACCTTGGGTACGTGCCCCACACTGGAGTAGGCTGCAGAGGAAGGGCCACCTTGTGATCCTTCTAATGAACCATACAAGCGAAGATCTCTTCCATGGCTGTCCCCAGAGCCTTTCATGTCAGCCATTTTCTCAATGTGGAGAGAGGAAGGAGGCTGGTCCAAGGATGACCTTCCTGCGCCATGAGCAGGGGTAGGGCCTGGACTGGGGGAACTACTGCCTGAAAGACGACGGTGTGAAGATGTTGAAGATGCCGGGCTGGCGGTGGGAGCAGGGACTGCTGAGGTTAACGCCTGGGACGGTGGTAAACTGGAGTACTGAGACGCAGACACAGGCATGTGACCTGGGGTGAGAAAAGAGGCTGGTCTTTGGAGCACTGTATTACCAGGAGACTGACCTCTGGGAGATCTGAGGAAAACCAAAACAAAGGTCAAGAGCAAAATGGTAATGATCTCAAGGAAGGATCATGAACAATCAATAAAAAAGAAATGAATAAATCAACACTTTCAATACCTACTCTCACCTCCCCCACTAAATTTAAATATAGTAAGCGAGGACGAGGGGGAGGAGGAGGAGGAGGAAGAGGAAGGAGGAGGAGGAAGAGGAGGAGAAGAAGAAAAAGAAGAAGAAGAAGAAGAAGAAGAAGAAGAAGAAGAAGAATAAGAAGAAGAAGAAGAAGAAAAAGAAGAAGAATAAGAAGAATAAGAATAAGAATAAGAGAATGAAGAAGAAGAATAAGAGAATGAAGAAGAAGAAAAAGAAGATGAAAATAACCAAAAAAGAAAGTAACAAAAACCAAGCCACATACGAACAGACCGACCAACCGGCCCCTTCCCACCCTCCAATCCGTTTCCACTTCCTCTCACACACAGGCGATAGTGACGTCAACCCCGCCTATGCCTTGATGTCAAACCGCCCTCCAACGACGGGGTTACGCTTCGATAGTTTCTGGTTCAGAGATAGCGCATGCTACGAATTCCTTCCATCACACGATTTTTAACTTCTATTGCCATTATAGTTATAGATTATTGTGTTCCATTCACGGTGCCGTCCCGGACACCTGTATTTCTTTCAGCTGACATCCAACAATTGAAGTGATAAAGAAAATATTAATTTCTCCATTTTTATTCTTCTTTCTCTGGCTGGGGTGAGTTGTTGGGCGGCAGAGTATTTTTTGACAATGACAACAATATCAATCACCATCATCATTAATCTTCTTGTTCTCATCATTTTCCACATCTTATTCACTTCCATACGACCTTATCTTCATCATTAGTAACACTGTTGACATCACTATACCTTGCATAAAATCAACGTTCGAAGAAGATCTTGTAAAAAGTTGTTAATTCGCCGAATGTAAAAGACAAAGTCAAACGTCCATCACGATGAATCCCACATAAAAGGAGCATGATCAAATAAAATCAAATTAACCAAATAGCGTTTAATATAAGGATGAGGCGAGTAGGCACTATTTTAATTTGACTAAGGCTCTGACACGACACCATTAAAACTATTCAGACTACGACCAAAATGTTGAAATTATAATATCTCATCAGATATAAATATGTCTATACATTATCTTATTTTAATGTTTTCATTACAATTTTGAACATATTGCGTGGAAAAATATATTATTCACCCCGTACAAGCCCAATCTACTTTCACTTTCAGTTCAGGATCATTGTGTTTGTTTAATCATTGCAAGTAACGCTGTAAAGGGTAAGCTAATAATAATAATGATAATAATAATAATAACAACAACAACAACAACAACAACAACAACAACAACAACAACAACAACAACAACAACAATAAT
>JASKDV010184258.1:0-12209 GCA_032466395.1 Aegires albopunctatus
CTCTCTCTCTCTCTCTCTCTCTCTCTCTCTCTCACTCACGATCTCTCGCCCTCTAATCCTTTTTATTGCTGAGATACACGAGTTAAATTTGAGCATTTCAATCAATCATCATAACCAATCAATGAGACTGATAATTTTATCAGGAACGTCAGCTATATGTCAGTTTGTTTTACTCACAATGCATCATCATCATATTCACAGCCTCTCATAGTGACAGCTTATAGAAGTCTTAGTATCTTTATCGCCCCTCATATATCTGATAAGGCAACGTATTAAAGCTATATAATTCTGTTGGAGAGAAAAGCAATTCTTTGGTCCCATTCACGATTCACACAAAAATAATCAATCATAACAGTTTATCAATATTTTTAGCAATGAGTTGCCCATGGGCATGAAAGAAAGAAAAAAGGATATTTGATTTACCAGATTGCACACCCGTTCTTTAAACAAGTTACCATCGAATGCTGGCAATGTGATGGCAATACCATGGAGTGCGATGCGTTTCGCTTCTGGCTCATGCCAAGGTAACGGTGCACAGAGGTGCATCACATATCTTTTGTACTACCAAGGTAACGGTGCACAGAGGTGCATCACATATCCTTTGTACTGCCAAGGTAACGGTGCACAGAGGTTCATCACACACCCTTTGCATATTGTAATACAACTTAGACATCAACAGGAGCTGGTTTGGAGCTAACTAACAATATTAAGGTCATAAAATGTGAAAGGGAGCTTTCTTGTTTTAAATAATTCTACTTTTCAGAACTAAATTCAATGAGGACATCGAAACTAACCAAGCAACAAAATTGACAAACAATACTTTAACATACACGCACACATAGAAACATACCAGCAATAATTTCTTCCGTTTGAGTTCGTATTTATATTGATTTTAATGTTCAAAGTATTCACTCACTCACTCACTCATCCCTTGACCTGTGTCGTAGAGGATATCTGAGGGCAGAGGAGGTTGACAATTTTCTCCATGCAGGTCTGTTACAGGCTGTCGCCATGAAGTTGTCTGGAGACAGCAAGGTCCATTCCAGAATGTTAATAGGATCAACTTTTTCTTTTGCGGCCTTCTTCCTGATTCCCTCGACGTGCCTTGCATGATGGTCTTGCGAAGGTTGTTACTTTGTCGAGTAATGTGACCAGTTTGTTTTTTAAAAAATATATTGGCCTGTAGGTTTCCTTGTGGTCCAGCATGGGCTAGGACTTCTTCTTTGACAATCTTTTCAAAGCTTTTTGTTTCAAACTATGGATTCTTATTTTAGTTTCCGTCAACAATGTCCACTACTCATGACCATACATGAGTATGGATGCAACAAATGATTTATAGAGCTTGATCTTTACAGCAGAGATGATTTTGCTTTTCCAGATTTAACGGAGTCATGACGTTGCTGCCGTATCAGTGAGATATCATCGACATTGCCATCAGGGGATTCTTCTTTATATTTTTATCCCCGTCTCTGAAATAGAACCTTGGTTTTCCGGGCTTACCATCGGATGTTGGCAATGTGATGCCAATCTCATATTATAGTAGGATGTGTTCCGAACGGCTTAAACAAGAGTCCGTATCGTTGTACTCTTTGATAAATTGAAGTTAAAGTTAAAGGGTCAACGATATGTTCTATGGGGTTGAACTGAGACTGGGGTAATTGATTAAACTGTAAAAAGATAAAGATGGGTTTATGGTCCTTATCTCCGCTCATTGCAGACTCATAGACTTTACATCAATTATCTGATTGTTTACATTTTTTTTAAATATAAAGGGTATGCGTTGCTCATAATAACGCGAATTATAGACACTTGCCTATACGTTACAGTTACAGCGCATCGCGATAGAAAAACTCTAGATTTCCACGCACATAAATTCAGTGGAAAAACCAGACATGTCACATTTGGAAAATATTTAAACCTTTGAGTTTGAATTTCCACCAACAGTTTTCTGGAGGTAGAACAATTAATAGTCAAGCCATTTTTATGGGTGCATTTATCTTTTGTTATTGTGTTTAGAATAGATCATTATCTTTTGTCAAGAATTACTGGTTAATTTTTCTTATGTGACATGTCTGATTTTCCCCTGTGGCCTTCAAATGTAAACGGTAGAAAAACTGAAATGACACAGTATAGGCCATGCCAGTAGGCCTAAATTCAATTCAAATTCTAGATCACACACTACCACAGACTAAAACTAGATCTATTCTTATATAACCCAGAGGTTGACAGGAAATGGATTGAGTTGAAACCAGTGAGTGACCTTCTGATATTTGTTTTGTCCATCTCAAAGTCACAGATTTTGTAGCTAGACGGCCCTCAAACATTTGACCTGATACATACCAATGCACATCATCTAGTCTTTTGAAAAGAAAAAGAGTCATGAGTGATATATTATAATTAGTGTGAGAAGTCCTGTATGAAGACAATGTTGACGTCATTGTGTTAAAAATAGCCGGTGGCGTATTTATTACTTATAATAGATTCTAGTAATTGATCTTTTCTAAAGAAAGGATTAGCTTTTTTAATTAATTGTGTGATGACAGGTGATAAATGATATTTTGATATTTTAAATTTAGTAATACAATACAATGCAACAATACATTATAAGGTTAAGGGTTAAATAGGCTAAATAACCTTTAAATGTCCTGATAAAGTCATTAAATATAAGAAGAATATATGGGAACTAGTGATCATATACATAACAGTTAAACATTTCAATATCCAATGATTTTTTAAAAAATATCTAAATCTAAAGCATTTTTCGTATTAAAATGTAAAGCATTCCAGTATCTTAGATTCATGATCAATTTATCAATGCATCAAAATATCAAATATCATAAACAAACATGATGTCATGGAGCTCCCTATCCAAAGCGTTCTTGAAAGAATGTATATATTTTTCGAGCATTTAGTCTGAGATGTCACCTCTGGTGAAAGTTACATGGGAATATTTAAAGAATAAATTATGGTCAGTGTTGTCAATTCCATGTACGGTAAATCTTATATAATGGAATAAGGTCCCCCCTCTTTCTTCTGTATTTAAGCAAAGGTAGCCTAAGACATTTTAATCTTTCCTCGTATGACAAAAAATAGGTTACAGGTAATAATTTGGTGACTCTTCGCTGAACTCTCTCAATATCTATAAACTATCGTTTAAATATAGGACTCCAAATACAATTTCTATATGCTAATACTGATCTAATCATGTTTTTTTATTTTTAAAAGAAATAAAGATAAAAGTGTCTATATAGGTAAAGCTCCTCTGTGAATAATCCCAAGCAATCTGTTAGCTTTTGTCTATACAATCACGTATATGTAGGTCAAAGTTAAGATTCTTGTATTCGAATATAACACCAACATCTTTCTCTGATTCACATACTGGTAGGAAAACATTTTCATCATTGTCCATAAAATAATATTGTGTGATGGATTATTTATATCAATGTGCAAAACTTTACATTTAGAAATGTTAAAACGCATTTGCCATTTCTCAGACCATTCAAACAAAGAATTAAACTCTGTTATAAATTATGATTATCAATGGAGGAATACATTTTAGTATCATCCGCACATATTTTACATGGAGAATTGAGTACTTTAGGGAGATCATTTTTATACAGCATAAAGAGATAAGATAAGATAATACTTTATTATCCAAGAGGAAATATTGGTTCACAATTGATTTGATAACATAATGATTACAGCAGCATAAAGTATAAAACATAAAGTCTAAAACATGAAAAAAACGTATTCCTTCTATCAAACACACACCTTACACATACACACAGACATCCAATATCACACTCAAGTCCTAAGTCATTCGAGTAGTAGGTCATGGCAGACAACATACTTAATGGCTACCAACATAACCCATAGACGTAAATAAATACACATACATAGAAAGAATACAATATGTACAATGGAAACACTGGAATTACTTTTCATTATGAATTCTTATTGCTGATGGCAAGAAAGATAAGACAAATAAGAAAGATAAATCGAGAGCTTTGCGAAACAACAGATTTAATGTACTCATTTAATACCTAGGCGGAGTAAAGTTATACAGAAAACATATTGGTGTGGTGGATTGAAACGGCAAAGCTTGGTTATGAAAACTAAGTACACATATACATTCACCACTTAGAAAGAGTTTTCACTGACAAAGAGACCGTCATTTTCAAATACATGTATTAACATTTTTGATCAAACAACAACAACAAAGTAGTTAATCAAGAGCTTACACAAAATATTCTAGCAAAATCAAAACCCACAGAATATACCATTATCACCATGATAATGGCGATATTAATAATTAAACAACAGCAACATCGATGAAGGAAAAGTTCGATGGAACGAACTTGATCCGACAACCAGCTAGAAGAATTTCCCTACCACTGATTCTTACATCATCATTAAAATTTGTTTTCTTTATGAGGACAAAAATCTTCGTCACAATATGAAGGTGTCAAAAGAAAAGAAATTCGAGATCGGGATTCATTGTGACATGCTGAGTTGGACGAGTGCTACTCTCTAGTGGTTCTCAGTATTTAGGTGTTAGTTTCACGAACGTTTATTATCACTTCCGGCATGATGGGAAATGCGATCTTCTCTTCCCCCGATTATAGTCATAGGAATCGATTATCATAGCGACAAAGAGTAATGCGTATGTGAATCATTCCACGATAATAATGTAGTTAATTAAACAACAATAACAAATAAATAAAAAAGGATAAGGGAGCATTATAATAACTGGTAATGATAATACAGGAGTAGAGAGGTATTAAGTGAGCAGCTTCCGATCAATGTTTCGAATATTATTCTGTAAATACGAATAGTAATGAGTACTTAAAACAATAGATGATCGAGACAGATTAGTGAAAAAACAAAATAGAAATAGATAATCCGATCACACTTCCCCCCCCCCCCTTTTTTTTCTTCCTTACAATACAATCTTCCCCACCACCACCCTCCCCAAAATATAAAAAAAATAAAGAAAGAAAGATAAAGGGAGGGAAAAGAGCATTACTAGGGTGAAGAAAAAAAACAAAAAACAGACATACACTTATCACGTGTGCGGTAATTGAAATTTCATACTGGGTTGATTGTCCATTTTAGTCGTTAGCTGAGCTAAAAAATAAAAAAGAATTAAAATCCAAAACTTGGTCACCGTTTGTATGAATTTATAGTTATCTGGATATTATAATTTCATCCTTTTTTAATATCATTTATTACATGTACTTAAATTATGTCGTTTCCTTATTTTGTACTCAAATAACTTTTCGAATGATGTCGTATTTTCGTCATGTCTCGAACTAAATGAGACTAACTTCTATTACTGACATTATATTGAGTTTGCTTATATTTTCTCATTAAATAGTTGTCATTAAATAGTAATTATTTCCTATAAGACATGTGTTTAGAGAGACCAAGCTTAAGAAGAGATGTCTAGAATTAATTTACTGTACCGTGATCTGTCTTCTGGTTATTAATATTTTAACGATTTCGGCGAGCCTCTGGTTCGAATATAATATAGATCAGCGGTAATAACATATCTTTATCAATGAAGCCCAAGATTTCATGAACTGGTCTATAATGTAATAGTCTGGTTTTAAGAACATTAATTACGGATCTGAAAATCTTTACGCTGAAATAAAGTAGTTTTGAAAACCAAGTAATGCCTACTTTAGGAAGAGTTTTTGCTGACACAGTGACTGCTATTTTCATATTTCCAGAAACTAGAACATATTATTATTTTAAGACAGGCATAAACATCAATTTAATGTAAATGGTTCCAAGCTCATAATTCTTATGTCCAGGAAAAATATTACAGATAATATTATTATCATCTAGCTTTTTAGACACGCTAAAATCAAGTTTAAGTACCGCCGATGAATATCAGCAAAGATATTTGAAAAAGACTAAGCTCAAGGTGTGTGAAATTAATCTTCCATTGTTTAATCAAAATTGATATGAAAATTGCCAACGAAATTATACAAAAATCATTTTATTCAATTGCTGTTTACCAAAAGCATGTAATCTTTTTAGGACAACAAGACATAATATACATGCCATGCTATTTTTGCAACATTTACAGACAAGTTGAACCGGATCAGTTGAGAGATGGCAAAGCGAGGCTAGGCATCACCAAAAAAATATATTAAAAAAACGAATTAAAAAACAACCAAAAACCTGTCTGCATATTATTTTAGTAGGATGAGCCAAATTCTCATTTTAATAAAAATACATGTAATAATTATGCGCCTTTATAAATCTGATTGATTTGTTTTATATGATTTTATTTGAGGAAGGGATAACTTCCCAAAATTTATTTTTCCGTTACATCAGTTTAATCACCTTCTTGAGTTGATCAAAAGTCGTCATTTATCAATATCATATTTTTAATCGTTGTTATGCTGATCCTGATATCAGCAGGGTTTATTAAACTTTTGATATATATCAAATTCATGTTTTACGATTGGTATCTTCTTGAATTGTTGATTCATCGTTGTTAGCTCCTGGTTTCCTAGATAGTTAAGATACAAACGAGAATGAAACCTTCATTATTCATTTATTTAATGTACACAGACCGTAATTGTCCCTGTTTCTTCCTTACCGATACCCATTAGAAAATAAACGAACGGACCCCCCCCCCCCCTTCCCTCCCGACCCCCCCCCCAAAAAAAAAAAATAGATAAAAGAAAATATTACTAATAATAAAAGCAAATAGAAAGAAATAAAAAAAATAATGAAAAATAATAAATAAATAAATCAATTAATTGATTAATTAAATAAAATACAATTTAAATAAATGAATAAAGGAATGACGAATAAACCCTCTTATATCTCATAAACCTATTCGATATACGCTAGTTCAATATGGTATGAATAATGATAAACAAAAGCATTACTTTTGTATGCCATCCATCAATTTCTATTAAAGTGTTCCATGTTTTTCTATCATAATTGTTTTCTTTTTATTTATATCTAAAGCTCAATTAGCAGAAATTATGTATGTACATGATGTTCCCTTTTCACCCACTGTTCACAATAATATATTGATCGGTGTGGGGGTGAACTTGCCAGGTAGCAGCTGGTGTATAGATGATGTAGTCTGGAAGTCGTTAGCTGCCGGGAGAGGGTTAATAGACTGCGTTTGTTGGAGAAGAGTTAATAGACTGCCAAGATTTTGTTGAATGGCCATTTACTCCTGGCATGTGCGTGTCATCTTTGGATTGAGGTCCGGAGATTAAGGCTTCGGCGTAGTGGCAGAATGATCCATACTTTTCCCTGGAAAAGAATAATTACATACTGAGTCCGCAATGATATTACTTAACTCACTTACTTTCAGTGGACTCGACAGAAATAACACCAACTGTTGTGAGGGAATTATATGTATTCTATGACGGATCATTTTGCAACCAATCTTTTCCGGAATAAGTTTGGATCAATCTGCCACTATATCAGCAGCCTTGGTTTTGTGGAAGACTGCAGTGATACATTATCATGTAACTGTGTAGTACGATATCTAACTATACGTGTATGTGTTATAAATTGATAACATGCAATGATGAATTATCATCCATCTTTTACTGATTGTAGGGGGGTTACATTGGATACACACCGTGTTGTCAACACAAATGAAATGCGGTGTATATTTCTATTAAATATATGTTTAGCAGGTTGGGCACAAGTCAGAACCATTGGGAAGCAGGGACTTGTAAATTATAAGCTATTACATCGCCCCATCTTGTTAAATCATTGTATCAATATTTAGGACAATGTTCATTCTAAGATAGAATAATAATCATAATACTAACATCATGGGTGTATGGATGGATAAATAAATGAATGAGTTTATAAACATATTATGTGGATATTAGGGTTGGAATAGGGATGGGTGTTTTGATTAATAGATGGGGTTATACATTAATGGATGTTTGGATAGGCAGATGGGCTGATAGATAAACCATTAAATCGGTGGGTAGATACCAAGGGTGCAAAAGAAACAACAGGATAGTCACATCAAAAAAAAAATTGTGGCCTGTGGTTTTATAATCGACAAAAAATTTTAAAAAAATCTATTTTCTCCCACGAAAACATGTTTTTGAAAAAAATCGAAAGTTGGAAGGTAGAGCAAGTTAAAATCAAACCATGAGCAATGTAACCATTTGCTTTGCTATTTTTATAGATGATTATCCAACAGGTCCAACTTTTTATTTTTTTTATTTGACTCTCCTGTTTTTCCCCACAAAGGGATATATCAATATATGGATGAGTGGATGGATACATCACAACATGGATGGGTGGATATATAAATCAATAGATGGATGGGTGGATGGATAAATCAATAGATGGATGGGTGGAAGGATAATTCACAACATGGATGGGTGGATAGATAAATCAATATATGGATGAGTGGATGGATACATCAATAGATGGATGGGTGGATGTATAAATCAATAGATGGATGGGTGGATGGATACATCACAACATGGATGGGTGGATAGATAAATCAATAGATGGATGGGTGGATGGATAAACCAATAGATGAAAGGGTGGATGGATAATTCACAACATGGATGGGTGGATAGATAAATCAATAGATGGATGGGTGGATGGATAAATCAATAGATGGATGGGTGGATGTATAAATCAATAGATGGATTGGTGGATGGATACATCACAACATGGATGGGTGGATAGATAAATCAATAGATGGATGGGTGGATGGATAATTCACAAGATGGATGGATGGATGGATAATTCACAAGATGGATGGGTGGATGGATAAATCAATAGATGGATGGGTGGATGGATAAATCAATAGATGGATGGGCGGGTGTATAAACCAATAGATGGAAGGGTGGATCTATAAATCACCATATGGATGGTAGGATATATAAATCAATATATGGATGGGTGGATGGATAAATCAATATATGGAAGCGTGGATGTATAAATCAATATATGGAAGGGTGAATGGATAAATCAATACATGGAACGGTGGATGGATAAATCAATATATGGATGGGTGGATGGATAAATCAATATATGGAAGGGTGGATGGATAAATCAATATATGGATGGGTCGATGGATAAATCAATATATGGAAGGGTGTATGGATAAATCAATATATGGATGGATTGATGGATAAATCAATATATGGAAGGTTGGATAGATAAATCAATATATGGATGGGTGGATGGATAAATCAATATATGGAAGAGTGGATGGATAAATCAATATATGGATGGGTCGATGGATAAATCAATATATGGAAGGGTGGATGGATAAATCAATATATGGAAGGGTGGATGGATAAATCAATATATGGATGTGTGGCTGGATAAATCAATATATGGATGGGAAGATGGATAAATTAATATATGGAAGGGTGGATAGATAATTCACAAGATGGATGAGTGGATGTATAAATCAATAGATGAATGGGTGGAAGTTAAATCAATAGATAGATAGGTGGATGGATATATCACAACATGGATGGGTGGATATATAAATCACAAGATGGATGGGGGATGGATAAATCAATATATGAATGAGTGGATGGATAAATCAATATATGGATGGACGGATTGATAAATCAAAAGATGGATGAATGAATAGATGGATGGGTGGATGGATAAATCAATAGATGGATGGGTAGATGGATAAATCACAATATGGATGGTAGGATAGATAAATCAATATATGGAAGGGTGGATGGATAAATTACTATATGGATGGATGGATAAATCAGTATATGGATGGAAGGATGGATAAATCAATATATGGATGGGTGGATGGATAAATCAATATATGGATGGACGGATGGATTAAATCAATATATGAATGGACGGATGGATAAATCAATATATGGATGGACGGATGGATAAATCAATATATGGAGGGGTGGATGGATAAATCAATAGATGAAAAGGTGGATGGATAAAGCAATATGTTGATTGGCGGATTGATATTTAAATCCTTAAATGGATGGGTGGATTAATCACAAGATGGCTGGGAGAATAGATATACGAATTGATGGATTGGTGGAGTGATAAATCAACAGAGGATGGGTGGATAGATAGATTAATAGATGGATGGACTTGATGGATAAATAGATCAATAGATAGATGGGTAAATAGATGGACCAACAGATGGATGGAATGGGTGGATAGATAAAGCAATAGATAAATGGGGGAATAAATAGATCAACAGATGGACAAATGGATAGATAGATAGATCAATACGTAAATTGATAGTAAATCAACAGAGGGATGGTAGATAAATAGATCAATAGATGGATGGGTAAAGAAAAAGATTGGTCAATAGATCGATGGGTAAGTACATAGATAGAAGAAGAGATTGATGGGAAAATAATTAAATTAATAGATGGATTGGTAAATGAATAGTAAAAGAATAGATGGAGGGGTAAATAATTATATTAATAGATGAATTGGTAACTAAATAGATAAAACAATATATGGAGGGGTAAATAAATAGATAGAACAATAGATCGATGGATAAAAATTGGATTAATAGATGGATGGGTAAAATAAATAGAAGGATCAATATTAGTATATGGATGGCTAAATAAATATAATATAGAACAATAGATAGATCAATAGTTGGATGGGTAAAAAATAGATAGATCAATAGATTGGGTGGGGGGGTAAATAAATAGATAGAAAAATAGATGAATGGGTAAATAAATAGATCGATTAACAGATGGATCGGTAAACAAATAGAAGGAACAATGGATGGGTAAATAATTAGATTTATAGGTGGATGGGTAAATGAATAGATTTATAGATGGATGGGTAAATAATTAGATTTATAGATGGATGGGTAACTATAGAGATAGGACAATAGATGGATGGGTAATTGATTAAATTTATTGGTGGATGGGTAAATGAATAGATTTATAGATGGATGGGTAACTATAGAGATAGGACAATAGATGGATGGGTAATTAATTAAATTTATTGGTGGATGGGTAAATGAATAGATTTATAGATGGATGGGTAAATAATTAGATGTATTGGTGGATGGGTAAATGAATAGATTTATAGATGGATGGGTAACTGTAAAGATAGGACAATAGATGGATGGGTAAATAAATAGATTAATAGATTGATGGTTAAATAAAGAGATGAATAGATTGATGGTTAAATAAAGAGATGAATAGATTGATGGGTTAAATAAATAGATGTATCAATAGATTGATGGCTATAAAATAGAGAGATCAATTTGTACAGGTAAAAAATCGATAGATCAATAGATGGATGGGAGGATGAATAAATTGATCAATAGATGGATGGGAGGATGAATAAATTGATCAATAGATGGATGGGTGAAAAAATAGATAAAACAATAGATGGGTGGGTAAATAAATACATAGAACAATAGATGGAGGGGTAAATAAATATATAGAACATAGATAGATTTATAGATGGATGGGTAAAACATAGATAGATCAATAGATGGGTGGATAAATGAATAGATTTATTAATGGATGGGTAAATATATAGATAGGACAATTGACGGATGGGTAAATAATTAGATTAATATATTGATGGGTAAAGTCAATAGATGTATTAATAGATGGATGGTTAAAAAAGAGATGGATACATTCTTATGGGTAAAAAATCGGTAGATCAATAGATGGATGGGTGTATTAATAGATTGATCAATAAATAGGTGGGTGGGTAAATAAACAGATAGGACATTAGATTGATGGGTACATAAATAGATAGAACAATAGATTGATGGGTACATAAATAGATAGAACAATAAATGGATGGGTAAATAAATAGATAAAACAATAGATGGCTGGGTAAATAATAAGATTAATAGATGATTAGGTATAATAAATAGATGGATCAATATATGGTTTGGTAAATAAATAGATGGAATAATAGATGGATGGGTAAATAAATAGATATAACAATATTATTATATGGGTCGGTAAATAAATAATTTAGACCTAGGCTGTTTCTTTTAACACCGTTCAGTTTACGTGCTCATAAGTGACTTAAAATGTTCGCACAGTATTCTCGAAAATGCGCACCGCACATAATACGTGTAATCATTAAGCCTTCGTCTCACTAATATTACAACCGATATTATTCGAAGTTAGATCTAGATCTAGATCAATCTATTATTCAATTAAAGAGAGAGAGAGAGAGAGAGAGAGAGAGAGAGAGAG
>JASKDV010184269.1:0-12207 GCA_032466395.1 Aegires albopunctatus
AATAATAATAATAATAATAATAATAATAATAATAATAATAATAATAATAATAATAATAATAATAATAATAATAGTAACAATAATAATAATACAAATGACGTGAGTGCATTTCGATATCTACTGAAAATAGTAAGATTAATATCAATCAACTATGTATCTCTGATGTAACTCAAAGTTTTGCTGCATTTACGTCTAACCTATTACGGTACTTGTTGTTTTGGTTACAGATTTTGGATTCGCTAATCCACTTGGTTGGTTGGTTGGTAGTTGGGGGTTGTTCGACGTTCCTTTGGTAGAGCTGCAGGGTACGCCGAACCTCTCATAGCCGACCGATAACCGGCCATTTGCTAATCTCGAGACTCCCCGATGACACGCTCCATAATAATATTAGACCTAGTTACCGTTATCCAACCGGAGTGCAATGGAACGGTCAGCTCAATCTATTTGAAAAAATACTGTTTTCAATTCTTACTTTTGGGATTTGTTTAATTTTAAGTCATGTATTGTGTTGTATCATAGGGAATTTAATTGATTGAAGTTGATATCTAATTTATCTTCCTTTCCAGGGGCCAAAGTTGTTATTGAGTTGGATTTTGATAACAGCTAAGGAGCATTTAGCAAATACAACTACATCAAGCTGCAGTAGTTGTTTTAGATTTTTTCAGATTCCATGTTGAATTGTATAACTTTAATTCTTGAATCAGTGATATGCATATTTTAGTGCTGATGAATTGAAGTCAGGATTAGATCTATAGTTGTTTAGTTGTTTAGCATTTGTTGTTATCGTTATTATGATCGTGTTGGTCTTGATGTTGATTATGTTGATGAGGAGGAGGATCAATAGATTGAGAATACAAAGTCAATAATTACTTGTATTAGTCTGGGTAGTACGATGAAAATTACATAGGATTGATGATTTTGTTATTACTTAGTGGTTCTTTAGATTCTATGTAGAAAATCATAAAAGGAAATTTAAGTAGTGCATGTCCATCCTGTCATCTGTTATTGCATAAACGCATAATCGCATCTAACTGATAAAATGTTTTCATTTGACGATATAACCTTCACGCTGTAGACAATCTTTAAACACAGCAGAGTTTGTTGAGTAAGTATTTTGTTGAAATCCAAACAGTTCCACGAGGTGGGGCTCATGATACCTTGGGTCATTGAGGGATACCAGAGCGCAGACAGTAGACCAGTGATTAAGTTTCTTTGTGAGAATAACGATTCAGTTTATCCTTTAAAAGTTGTATTTTTTCTGATCGTCTTAATCATTTTATCTTCAGCTGGGTTGGACACACGTTCCTCCGTGATAGTGATTCAGCACTATCGACAACATCCACGTCATCAACATCGACTGGAAATATACCTAAAAAGACTGCAAATCTTCCAGACACGGATGATACATCTCGAGAGTCCGACGATCGCCCAAATACCATTGATACTGCAATTAACAAAAATAAGAAACCTGTGGTAAGTAGCACTGCAGGGAGCGACGGTGTCAAGGAGTGTACAAAACGGAATAAAATTGACTCCGGCCAAAGCGATAGACCACAGGAGGAAAAGGATACAGATGGGTATATGACATGCTCACCGTGTCTGAGCGGCAAAAGGTCGTCGACTAGTTATCAAATGCCTGCTAGTGTCAAGTCTCGGTCAACAGCGTCCTCAAATTCTCGAATGGCACCCCCACTATCTTCAAAACAATCTAACTTAACAGTGCCTAGCCAAGAGGACACACCTAGGTCTTCAACATCTTCTAAACCACCAAAGTTGGAGGAGTCTTACCAAGACGAGACACCAAGGTCGTCAACAAGTTCTAAACCCTATAAGCAAGAAGAAACACATAGAACCTCAACATCTTCTACACCATTTATACCAGGAGTGTCTTACCAAGAAGAAACACATAGGTCATCAACATCTTCTAAACCATCAAAGTTGGGGGAGTCTTACCAAGACGAGACAGCAAGGTCGTCAACAAGTTCTAAACCCTATAAGCAAGAAGAAACACATAGAACCTCAACATCTTCTAAACCAACATCTATCAAATCAGGGACCCCTAGAGTGACCAATGAAGAGCCATCTTTAGACTCAGAGAAGTTGACTCTTCCCGAGTCCATCAGAAGGGAGACCGTCTCAATCCCATCAATGGTCCAGTCAAGCTCAGGAACTAGTCACTTGTTGAGCCAAATTCCAATACCCCCTGGGTATATGGGGACAGCACCTTCTACCGAAACCTCTTTAGCTAAAGGAAGTAATAGTACAAGGCCCAGTCAAACGACTCAAAACTCAGGCTCGGGGACTAAAGCGCCCTCTATGATCTCAGGCAGAGGAATAATGAGCGGAGTGCCCTCGGGAAATCTTTCGCCAAGGGGACCAAAGCCTGCATGTCGCGCAACCACAGATGCACCTAGACTGCCTTCAGTGACCCCTACCTCTAATGAGCCATTGTCGCATACAATATCGCGGTCATCAGTGTCAACAGATATATCAAAGTCACCCAGGTCAGTCACCAAAGAAGTACCACGGTTTGCTGAAGCTGTATCGGGCGAGCCGCTTACAACTAGAGTGACAAAAGCAGAAGAGGAAACGAGCCTAAGATCTCCACAATCATATCGAAGCTCGAATGTTATGGTTCGTGTTGCCGCCCATGAAAGGCATACCTCTACAGCAGCCCAAGTACAAGAGTTGCCCCGGTCTCCTACTTACCATTCGCAAGGAGGGCTTATGTCACAAGGTATGATAAGGTCACCTACGGGTCAATCTCTAGCCGTTGCTAATTCGTCAATGACTCAAGCGCAAAAACGTGCTATTTCAACGATATGTCAGTCACGGGAAGCTACTTATGTCCCCTCTTCGCCTGAAAGAGGGGATTCAAATGTACACACCAGGTGCGAGTCATTTAGAGATCGGCTTACCACATCTGAAGAATCCCCAAGAGCAACACAAAATCCATGTAATGAATTGTCTGGAAAAATGGCCAACCAATATACCGACAGAGTCTCAAATTATTCTTCTGTTGAATCCGAGACCAGGGAGAGCCCCTCGTGTGATACACCAGACGATTTGATTTCGCGAACATCTGAAAAATATATATGCGATGAAATACGCTCTCCTTCATCTTTCCACGAATCATCTCCCGAAGCTGGTAAATACAGGGTACCTCGTAAAGTGTCTCCCAGAATGTCCATCCGAATTACATCTCCGGAGGCTAGTCACGGCTTGGATACGATGCTCATAATAAATCCGCGTGAAACACGTGAGGTGTTTTCATCCCCTACCGAGAAAGCAAGGTTCCAACAAAGCAGATCTTATCCGATACAACGGTCTTTATACGATTCTTCTCCTAGACAATGTTTAGAGTATAATCGAGAACTGGAGGATGAATCGGGGACTAAATGTATAGGAAACGATTCTTTTCCCGATGCAACCTCTTTCAATAGGTGTATGAATTTGAAAACAGGGAGGTGGACCAACAAAACACTGAGCAGTTCTGAAATGACCGGCTGTAGTCAGATATCCGGAGGAATGTCGTCATCACCACGTACATCACCAGGTAGGACATTGGATAAGAGACGTGTCAACTTTATTCGTCCAAGTCACCGTCAGATCCACAGCCACGATATAGCCGGAAGATGCATTCATCCATACAAACAAGGTTATGCGTCAAACACCAAATGCCGAAGCCCATCACAAGAAATGAAATACCTCAAATCTCGTTCGACCTCTGTAAGAAATTATGGCAACTTAATAGACCGAACTTTTCCACATACCGACGCAGGGTATCGGCCAAATATGGAACTGTCACGTGCAGCAGAGATTCTGCGACGCGTGAATAGTTTGGACAGATCGTCAAGAAGACAAAAGTTTGTCAGAAATAGCACAGAAGGGAAAATGCAAAGCACGTTGGCACAAAAACGGAGGGAAAAGTATGTATCATCTTCATGTGAGGACCTGTCTTTTACACGTCCTACAGGAAGACAAGGCTTGCATTCAAAACGATTTTCATGGAAAGAATGCTATCCAACCTCCGACGAGGATACAGTCATAGATAGAAGGCCAGTATTGCCCAATTCAAATGAGCCAATGAAAAACAGAACTTCGCAATCAACTATACTGCGCCTCAATTCATTCAATAAACATAGCAACACAGGTGAGCCACGAGTTAGAATTCATTTTAATTCCCCAAGCAGAAAACAGGACAAAGAAAGAATACGAAAATCCACAAATTCAACCGTGCGTTTTGGTCGAGAAAAGGGTCATCTCACATCGCCAATATCTCCAACAAGGGTCCTTGAAACATGCTCTCCAAGATCCACAAGCCCTTGCAACAATATTTCCAAAGACTCATCTCTTTTATCTGGCAGTTCAAAGAGTACCCTTAAAGCAGACGGTGACATTCGATCTTTAGGCTATAGAGGAGATGAACATGAAAGTCATTCCTCAGAGATGACAGATAATCTTAGCGCTACCGAACGGAGAGGAACGAGCTGTTCTCATCTACAGAAACCAACACTTCTGTTAAAAGGAGAGCACGCGTCAAAAAGGTATTGTAAACAAAGGAGTAACAAGGTTATACGAGAAAATGCGGAGCACCCAACATCACGGGATGAATATGAAGACAAGGATGCGTTGAGTTCCTTTTCTGAAATAGATACCTCTAGTCAAGGGACAAAGAGTGCCGCCAATTTGAGGCGTAGCGAGTCTGATGACAGTCTTGAGTCAGGGCTATCCAAACGTCGAAAGTATAAAGGGCGAATCGTGATAAGACGCTCAAAGTTATCGGACAATGCCAGGCGCTTTGGGCATCCAACGCTAGCTATTAGGAATTTGAATGTGAGATTAGTCTGTTCAAAGGATGGGAAAAGGCCATATTTTGTAGAAGAAGATACATGCCAAAACAAAGTTTCCGACGAATCGTGTAGGTTGTATGATGACATCATTGATTGTCCCCAACTCCAAGATGTTGTTAAGAGGGAGATCGCGTCATCCACTTTGAAATGCCAATCAAACAAAGCTAAAAAATTCAGGGATTATAATAGATCCTCGAGCCCGTTAAAATTTTCACCACGGTCCCGCAAATACCCTGATACATTATCTCCTCAGAAAGAGACTCTTCATCGGCGATCGCACTCCTCTAAACCATCATTTTCAAGCACCGCTGCTTTGAGGTATGCAAGCAAATATCACAAATCATATTCCAACTCTACAAAACGAAATGATGATTCTCTAACTTCCAATGAACCTATCGATATTTTCAATGATATCGTAACTCCTGAACAGCCTACGCCAATCATTGTTGATGCTGATGAATGCAGTAGGGGATACTTAAACGATGTTCAATATCCTGGACCGAAAAGGGGGCGTAATAGTAAAGCTGCAGCGGATTTAGAAACGAAATCAATGCTGCAAAGAGCACCGAGAGCATATTATGCAGATCACAACTTTGGGTCAGATCTGCTTTCCTTCGATGACTCTTCACTATTCGCTGACGTTCGGTCCTCGCAAAAAAGACGAAGTAAAATAGATCAGGATTACGACATCGACTCTCTTGGGCTTAGCTCTCAAGATGAGTGCAGTGATCTTTCAATGCATATCTGGTCAGGAAATAAGAATGAATCATCTAGTGGGGGATATCCTCACAACATTTTGAATGCTTTGAGGCCCGAACAAGCTTACAAAATTGGTGTAATGGATGCATTAAACTTTGAGATGGACATCCCCTTTTCCCCACAATCGAGTAGTCCTAGTGTAACCAATAAAAGTTCTGAAAGTTCAATTAATCAAACATCTCTTTCAGATAGCAAAAAATCGTCCGAAGAGAATTGTAGAAAACCAGTAAAAAAAGCCAGGTCAATGTCATCGCTATTGTCGAAAAGAAACAAGAGAAAGTCGTCAAAAGCCAATCGTCAAGGCAACTTTCGCTCTGTGATGCATGCTTCCATCTTGAAAGATTGGGCTTCCTTATCGATGTCGCTGTGTTCTTTAGTTCTTACAGATACAATGTCTTCGTCGCCATGTTCTGTGACATTAGATATGCTCCAGAAGGCACTATTGTTAAATGGCCAACACAATGAAAAATCGGATATACAAAACATTATAGCTGGTATGGACCTATCATTATCAACAGGCTCGGGTGATTGCAAACGCTTGAGAAAAAGTCGCCGTACCAAGAGAAAATTTTCAAGGGATGCACGATGCAACAATGGCAAACTTCACAGCTGTGGAGAATGCATTGCAGATACAAATCTTAAGCAAACAAATATGACAATGCTCCTACGTGATCCACTGGAAGTTAGGCTAAGCCAATTCCGAGACAACGCTGAGAAGACTACTGCAAACACACAAGAAGAAATAGACAGTTGCCATATAGATTGCACTGTGAAAGACCCCTTCTCGTCATTAGAGGCATCGAATAAACCGAACCCTATGGTACAAGAAGTAGGTGTACAAGTTGAGATAGGTACGTCTGATGAAACAATAATTAGTAACATGTGCCTCCAAAATTGCGATCACGTCACCACTGAGCTTACACTGGGGGATCGCAACACATTTATCTGCAATTCTAACTCCGATGACACAATTATCTGCAAATCTAACTTCGATGAGAGTATATTGAAAAGCGATTCAAATGAAAAATTTCCAATTGAACCAACTATAAAAGATAACCTGTTTAAGGATAATGTTACACACATGGATGAAACCTTTTACAAAACGTCCATCGATGAGAATCAAGTACACGACATCGATTTTGACTTTGCTCACATTGTCTCTAAAAGTGCTGAAAACGAAGCTGATTCTTCATGCCACGAAGGGTTAAACCGTTCCAAGAGTAGTAGCAGTTGCAAAGATCCTTCAAACCACGGTATAATTACACAATCTCCCTCTCCTTCCCAAGGAAACCTTGGTTCACAAATCGAAGAAATCGGAGAGACGTGGTTTCTACCAGAATCGTTGAATGGATTAGATAAACCAACAAGAGTCACCGAAGTTCAGTCTAGCGTAAGTATTGCCAAAACTGGAAGCACCACAGATAATTCTGACGAAATAATGACAGAAGGGGTTCCCCAAAGAGATTGCATAACTTTGGAGAAAGGCACCGATAGTTCCAGTCAAAGCCATGAAGAGAACGCTTCGGAAAATTGCACACAAATCTCGCTATTGGGTGACAAAAGGAATTATGCACATCTAGTCATTAACAATGTCTTTTCACAACAAGAAAATGAAATAAAAGGAAGAGAATGTGTTGATAAATGTCGTAGCGACCAAACGAAAACTGCACACCGCTCTCGCAATGTCTCGGGCTACGTTTCCTCTCATTTAATTCCTTACAGGCATATGCGTCCTATGTTTACCTCTTTCCTTGGAAGTGGTGTTTCAAGTCCCCTTGGCAGTGACATATTTAATCAAAGAAAATTTCGAAAATTTAACTATACGAACTTGATTGGTTCAATAACATTTCAATATCCTCTTTTGCCAGATGTAAGAAATTTACGTTTCTCAGAATTAAGCAAGACCACAGGAATGTCTCGCTGGTCAACGGACAGTAAAGATTTGCTAAACGTTGGTCATTCGCTATCGTGCAATAGTAATGCCGGCACGGCAGATTGCTCATTCCAATGGCTAACCGACGCCGTTAATGCAGAGATAAACAACGTAGGCCCACAGCTATATCGTCCAATTGTACGATTTTGCCATCAAGGGGTTACCAAGACTAGATTGCATGAGCCCAAGGTTGATTTTCGAAATATGCTTTTCTCAAACAATGCCATGGCGATAAATGGACCCAATTATCAATCCACAGAAGAGTTTACAGAGTGGACTAAAGATCAAGCAGAATCTAAAGAAATGGTAGCAAGAAAAGCAAAAATCGGAAACGTAAACCATAAGAGAAATATTTCATGTAACCGTAAGGAAATGGAAAATCCAATGGAAGGTGCGGTTGCCGACGGTCTGCCAGGGGAGACTGTACAAGAGAACGGACCAAAAAACGGCAAAGGCAGTGAAAACAAAGTCCATGTCAAACGGGTTAAACGATGTGAAAGAAAACGAAAAAAAATAGCTTCAGATTACTGCCTGTCACCAAAACGCCCAAATCAAACACCAAGCCCTGATGTCACAAGTCACATTCTACTTCAAAATAGACGGTCTCTGGATGGCAATAGATCAAGGAGAAAAAGTAAAATAAAGAGAATAAAATCAGGATTGATGAAGCAAAAGTCTAAAAAAATGAAAAAGAAAAAGAGAGGAGCGACAGAAGTCGATTCCACAGAAGACACACCGGAGGAAGGTATATTTCACCGAATTTCCTCCGCTAACGCCTATGCCCTTTGCCGCCTCAGCAAAGTGCTGAATAATTGCAAACCTGATACGAAAAATGACTCGGGCTCGAACACTTCCTTATTAGACCAAAACGATTTAAGCGAGGACACCGACGATGATTTAGATAACGACTTTACATTCACTCAACCTGGAGAGACCGCTCAATTCACGGACAACTGGTCATGCAAATTTTATCACCCAGCAGAGGTTTTGTATACTCAAGCAGAATTGAAAGAGAATGACGAGATAGCTTGGCTTTCTCCTATAACAGAAGAATCATGCAAAGAAGACACTGATAGTGATGTCGTGTCACCTGAAGCACTTGCAAGGAAAATGGTACGAGACTATTGCAACAAGCCGCCTCGGCGAGATTGCGTTCCGTCGTCGACCAATGCAAAGCAGCATACAATTAAAAAACGGTTGATAGAGGTGCCAAAGAGCCAATCTGACACTGGGGTATCTGAAGCGATGAACAGTCACGTTAAAGTGGAAACTGAATATTGTAAAGAGTCTTCGGTGGACAAAGTTGAAAACTACGACTGGTGCATAAGCAATAAGAGTCAATCGTGTTCCTCTGTTCTGAAGTCATCGTCACTTAATTTTGAGAGATTTATCTTAAACAATACTCAAGCGTTGGAATCGAGGCATGCTAAAGCAAAGCTCAGTGCCAGCGTTTTCGATCAAGAAAAGAATTATGAATGGCATCAAAATGACACGAGCCAATCCTATTCTTGTGTTCCAAAATCATCTTCAGTGTATAATAAAGGCACGCCCTTCATCACTGATGACTTATTCAAAGATCTAAAACCTGATGAAGTCACATTCGATGCCAGCGGATACAAGTCCAATTTTTTAAGACACTCGGGCGCCACCAATGAATATGTTGAAGATAAGCAATACTCAGCTGGTTACGCCAATTCATCTACATCTCCAATAGAAAAGCAATACAGCTCTTTCAACAGAAAATCCTATAATATTGGTTCTGATTATTCAGTGGATGCAATTTCCCAACATAACTCCAGTTATTCCTTAAAGTCTCCAGATGTCAGGGTATCGATTTCATTGAATACCAATATTTGTGATTCACATTCTTACTTGCCACGTAATCGATATAAATACAGCGACTCGGAAATTCTGAATTATGATTATACCATTTACCAATCAAACTATCTCAGAAACATACTTTCTCGAGTCAGAGAACATAGTGTGAATAACAATTGGACGGGTCATTCTAAACCTGGAGAACAAAGCTCGGGCTCCTATTCTCATCGGCGTGTAAATACACGGGGAAACCCGACTGAGAACATTTGGTATTCAGCTGATTGGAATGAGAACTCCAATAACAATACTCCTCCTCAAGGCAGCGTTTGTTCAGAAATCAAAGTATCGGAGGAGAAATGGCTACAGCATGAGGTGTTGCCCGGATTAGCGTCCCATAGTCTTGTTTTACAAGGAACTCATATTTTGCCATCCAACCAGCCGTTTGTGTCGAATGAGGTAGAGGATTGCTGTGGATCTTGCAGTCAACGTTCGTACTGCGAGGAGCCTTTGCTCCTGTCAGGCGATTCTATTGAGTACGACCGCTTCTCGGTCTCGCCTGGAATTCTAGCCGATTATGCTTATCAAAATGTTAACAGCAGTGGAAATATATTTGATCGTCCATATTCAACGGAGATTGACAGCCAAACACGAACAATTCAAACGCAGGCTCCCAGAGAGGAAAACGCTTGCAAGCACGTTCCATGTGATCAGGATGAACCTATGCCTCACATTCAAAGTCTGTCGTTAGTGAACGGACTTGATCCCGGCAAAGTTGGTTCGTGGGTAGAGGACTTATACAATCATCGTTTTTGCTCCCATGCAACCGAATGTTATGACGATGCTGACAAGAATCACAAACCCTTTGCGGCCAGGGGCGATTCGTATCCATTTCCAACAGTTGGCAATATACCTCATAATCAGAAACCTCAACAACACCACCTTTCCAAAAACCGGCACTATATTTCTGAACCAGGCATGTGCTCTTCAAACAACAGTTGTGAGCAAGATGAACGAAAAAGGGGAAAGTACCCTTTGTTTGTACCTTTCATGAGAAACAAAACTCACCAATCTCATCACCATAGACAGCAACCTCAATATCTGTATCAGCGCTTTTCTTTGGACAAAACCCGAGGTCAGGGTGAAATGTTTTCTATGAACGTAAACGCGGGCACAAATTGGTATTTGGAAGACAGTATAGCAGATTTCAAAACAGATCCTCGCATTTTGCAGCAGAAGGACGCCTCGACTGTTATTTCTGATGCCGTCTGTGCGTGGTCAGGAGGGGAATGCACGTGCAAATCTGAGAAATTATTACGTGGCTCGGAGGGACTGGGATCCGATTATGGTAGCGAGGAAGATAGCGATGAAATCTCCTGGGAGGACGAGTGCAATTCAAACGACGACTTGCGAACGGACGAAGAACAGTGCAGCGAGTGCGAATTTGAGGACAAAGAGGATGGGGAAATTGATATCAATGAGGATATGGAGGATTGCGAAAATTACCAAAATGGACGCTACAATAACACGAACAAGGTTCCTCCACGGGAAAGTGCGTCCAATGATAAATCTAGTGGCACTTCTGATTACGAAGGTACCAAGTTAAACACCACGCAGAATAAGAACACCTTGCGTCGAATAGGTAAAGACAATCTCAAGAGAGTGTACAACTATAAACAGGACAAGAAAGCCGTCCAATCTCTTAATAACCATGCTGTGGGCAAGAGTCGGCGCGGAAGGGGCAAGCAAGAACTTCATTCTGGAAACCCTTGCAAACTCTCCCCCAGGCTGCCAGTTTCGCTTGAGGACATCCCTGTACAAAGCGTAGCCAAGGAGCGCGTCCGTTTCGCATGTGATGAGAATGGAGAGTGGGCTGAGATCGGGCGTGGCAGTTATGGATGTGTATACCTTGGGCTGCTGGACGGCGTGGTCGAGGTTGCCATTAAAGACTTCTATGAATCAAACAGCTATGATCAAGCTATTTACGAGGCTCGAATGTTAGCTTTTCTCCAACACACCGGCATAACTCCTCGCTTCTATGGTGTGCGAAAGCGTTTTGACTCAAATAAACAGCCGGGAGAGTTCTGCATCATTATGGAATACTTTGGTGAAGGCAAAACGCTCTTTAATGTCCTCTCCGAGAAGATAAAGTTGTCATATGAGGAGTGGCTAGATGTTCTTGGACAGCTTGTAGCTGGTCTCAAACTCATTCATCGCAGAAATATACTCTTAAATGATCTCAAAGCCGACAACATCCTTATCGATCTCTGTGGGGGTAAGTTTACTTTTTCATCTCTCTCTTCTCACCATCCCCGTGCAGTCTTGAATTTGAAATCCAATTTGTTTAGGTTATCCTTCTGTCTCCTATCCTTACGTTGCTAGGATACATAACGCTGATCGGAGACGGGCTTTCTGTCGAAGGTCCCATGTGCGTAATAGAGACTTGTAAAAGAATCCTTGGCTGTTTACCAAGCAGTTTATAAAAACCCTGATATCACCATAATAGTAGACATGGGTAAATTCAATACAACAATTACTGTAACAACAACAATCTCATCCTCGACCTTCAATTCAAAGTCTGGGTAATTACATGGGTAAATTCAATACAAGAATAACAAAACAGCAATTACAATCTCACCTTCTACTGTCAATTCAAAGTCTGTTGTTGTTTTGGTTCTTGCTGTGATGTTTGGACATTGGGATGTAAATGAAATATTCGAAAAAACTCCAAGGCATATAGATAATAGGAAAGAAAAATTGGCAGATAGACACTGATACTCCATAGCTACTTCATCATAGACTATACATACTCCAAGGCATATAGATAAATATAAATATATATTGGCA
>JASKDV010184280.1:0-21497 GCA_032466395.1 Aegires albopunctatus
TAGGGTTATCTCAGAGCCCATGAAAAAGTAAGATGATAAGCTAGTGAAAAGATAAAAGCAGAAGTAGAAGAAATAGAATTTAGAAGAGGGAAAAAAGTCACCAAGAAGGAAAAGAAGCACTTCATTCAAATAGTAAGTACAACACATATACATATAATAATAAAGATTGCTAAATGGGAGAGATGATATACAGAAAAAAATTTAAAAAACCAAATTATAATGGCCATCAAGCCCCAAAAGATGCACTAAAATGCAAAGCCCACCCAGGATTTTCCTAATGCCCTTTGTGTACAAAAGAACTAGGATTCCCTAATTAACAAGTGACCCTGACAGTATAGTCGAGCAATGCACACATATGGGGGATGGCCACCAACTATATGCATCCCTCCCTCCCCAACAAAACAGCCTGATAGACAGAAGATAGGACAGATGAGAGAAGAAGCTCCCAACTCCCATTCCCTTGGTCGCCTCTTACGACCCACACATGGGGAAGCGTTGGCCCTATTCTTTACCCCCGGGAACCACAAGAGGTACCTCTGATGAAAGTTACATGGGAATACTTAAAATTAAAACAAATAATGGTCAATGTTGGCAATAAGTGTAAAGAAGAAGAAGAAGATCTAATTACTAATAGAAGATAAAGATGATTACGGTGGATGTGAAATAGGGAAAAGAGGCAGTAGGCTACTAGATCTTCTACTAGTAGGCGCTAATAAAAAGGAGATGATTGCAGACAATATTCGTCCATTTTCATAAAATTCATGTGAAAACCCATATTTTTCATTGAGGCAACAGATTTTGCTACAAAAGGGGTAAACAAGATCACATAGATAATATACACGTATACCAAATTTCATGTTTTTCCTTCGTAGATCTAGGCTTCCCAATGGAATTACAATTAGTTCTATTTCTATGCTTTATCGCAGTGTTACATATAACATATCAAGTTTGTTTAATATACTAGATCCAGTCTACTCCCTGTTACTATTTATAAAGGCCTAGAAATGAAAAGTATCCATGACTATTGGAACTGAACAGCGAAATTTAGTATATATTAATATTATAGGGTTAGAATTTTATACAAACACATTTGATGAAAAGTGTCCATATTGTAAGAACTGATCAAGAAAAACATATGATACAGGTACCAAGCATGACATATTATAATGAAATTTATCCATGCTTATGAACTAGGCCATATTAACTTATTAAAAAAAAACAACTTAACTTGGACTTAGTCAACGCAAGTTTGTGTACTGGTATCATACTATCAATCAGAGTCCAGCATTAATCTCAAACATGAATCACCACAACACCTTTTGATCAATTCATGTCTTGATTGAAGGCAGCTGGGTATCTTTCCATTTATCAAATAATCCACATCAATCAGGTGCCACTGATCAACACATAGCGATCGCATGGGGGTCAGGAATGCCAGCTTAGTCAGAATCGATTCTGGCAACTCATCTTGCAGCAATGATAAGTCCCTTTTCCGAAGCTTACTGCCTTCTCTGAGCAAGCTGGAGACTTTCACAAGACTGATTGCTTCGAGGCTCCAAGGTGAGCAAAAGAGCTGGTGATGCAAACGGTTCAGTGTCTTCCTCTCTTTCATTTTACGAACACGCTCGCGCAGAGCTTGATCCTGATGGAACAGTTCCACGTCTCTTGGCGTTAAATAGAGGTTACCCACCAGATATTGAACAAGTTCCGAATTCCCCACCCCAAAGGCATGATGTAACGGTGATGATAATTTACCTTGCCATAGAAAATTCTGAGGTGCGTACCCACCAATGACCAATTCACGTACAAAATATCTGCGCATCTTGGAAGGAAACTCAGGATACCAATTCCAATTGAAAAATTCTGCCTCAAGAAATATTGGCATGTGCACTAAATTTTTGCAACCTTTCGGTGCCCACATGAAGAGATGCTTTAGATGAATCCTATTGCTGTCGGTCATAGTGATGAGTTCAACTAAAAATTTGACACACGTAGACATAGAGTTTATGAGATAGGCTCCTCCATAAATGGCACGCCCAAGGTAACTAAAATATTTCCCTTTCCTGTGACTGTGACAGATGAATGTAGATAAGAGAAACTTGAAGCATTCCTCTATTTTAACGCCATCACACATCATATCGAGAAAGCAATCTACCTGTTTTGGTTTTGAAATCAAAGAGCACATCTCTTCTGTGAGTCTTAATGAAATTGTTTTCGTCTCTAAAAAATACATTTCACACGACTGAGCTAATGAAAGCAACTGCATTTGTTTAAATTGCATTAGATATTTGAGGCATTCATATATGTATAAGCCATCTCCTGCAGCTATAGTTAGGGCTTTATCTATTTGTGAATCTGACACCAACGACCTAAACGATTTTTCTCCTGAATCTCCAAGGCCTATAATGTCACCAGATGAAACAGAACCTTTACGCCAAAATTGGCTTGTCTCTCCAACTTCATCTGATCCATGGCTGCCTTCATCTTCAATGGTAATAAAGCACTTTACACATTCAAGACGACGATTCATAACCGCTCTTGTAAAGGCTGTATATTTTCCATTATCTTCGAGGTTCACATCAGCTCTTCCAACATGAACCAAGAATTGTACACAATTAGCATGACCCATTTGTGATGCAAACAAGAGTGCAGTAAATCCTTCAACATTCTGTTTGTTGATATCCACTTCCTTAAAAGTCAGCAAATGTTTCAACAATTCAATGTGACCTCGTGAAGCTGCAAACATGAGCGCCGTTGTTTCATCTCTGTTGCCACCGTTAATATCACATTTCCCAGTAGCAAGTAACAGTTCAGCACACCCGACACGACCCTCTAATGATGCAAGCATGAGAGCGGTATCTCCATTTTTATTTTCATCATCAATATCAAATTTTCCTGTGCCAATCAAATACTGCAGACATTCTACATGGCCTCCACCTGCTGCTAACATTAAAGCATTTGAGCCCTCATTGTCTCGTCCATTGATATCTGCCTCTTCAGTGCCAGTACCTGCTGTCAGTAAGTATTGAACACAATTGGTATGACCATTTGATGCCGCTGCAAGGAAAGCCACCATACCCTCACGATTCTCTTTGCAGACCAGCAGATCACCAAACAACAACTTGACACATTCAAGATGTCCTCCTTTTGCAGCAAGAATGAGGGCATTAGGGCTAGAATATCCATAAAATTCTCCATATGTGACGTCCTGCACATCAATATCAAGTAAATAACGAACGCATTCGGTATGGCCTTTCATTGATGCGCCCATAAGGATTGTCATTCCGTTGTCGTCCATATAATAGTGCAAATCAATGGAAAGCCTATTACAAGAGCATAAATATTTCAAACAGTCTAGGTGACCATTAAGTGCTGATGCCACAGCAGCCTCACTGCTTGCATCGTAATCGGAATCCTCGAAATCAACAATACTAATACCTGCACCCATGCTAATTAAATATTTTAAACAGTCAATATGACCATTAGCTGCAGCCAATGTAAGTAATGTCTCTCCATCTGCATTTATCCTATGAATCTTATCACGTCCTGTAAGATCCAACAACTTGACACATTGGATATGACCCATTTTCACAGCCATTGTTAATGCTGTCTCTTCCCTATCGTTTTGAATAACGATATCCACTTGACTTGAAGAGAGCAAACATTCAACGCATTCAGTATGACCCTTCCACGAAGCAAGCATAAGGGCTGTCATTCCTTTGTTGTTTTGTCTATTGATATCAATCTGCTCAAATGTGAGCAAATATTTGACACAGTCAACGCGACCATTTAGTGCTGCCGACATAAGGGATGAACTACCCTGACCGTCAATTCTATTAATATCTTCAAATCCTGTGGCAACTATCAACTTGGCACATTCAACATGTCCCATTTTTACTGCCGACGTTAAAGCTGTCTCCTTTTCATTGTTTTCAATCGTAACATTTGCCTTTCCAGAAGAAAGCAGACACTGAACACATTCGGCATAACCATTTAGTGAAGCAAATATAAGTGCTGTCATACCGCTGTTGGTTTGTTTATTGACATCGACCCGCTGACAAGTTAATAAAAACTGGACAGACTTCAAATTGCCATTGTATTTGACTGCTAACATCAGAGATGTCTCTCCAGCTTTGTTGATGCAACTGACATCAGCTTTACCCGTAGTAATCAAGTATTGAACACAATCAGCATGACCATTTTGTGCTGCTAACATAAGGAATGTATCTCCATCTCCATTTTTTTTATCAATATCCTCAAGATCAGTGGCAAACAACAATTTCACGCATTCAACATGACCTTCCTTTACTGCAATAGCTAAAGCCGTCTCTCTTTCATTGTTTTCAATAAGAACATCCAACTGTTTAGAAGAAAGCAAGCATTGAACACATTCAGTAAGCCCTGCCCATGAAGCAAACATAAGAGCAGTCATGCCCCATATATTTTGGCTATTGACATCGATTTGGCCAATACTGAGCAAATATCTCACACAATCAACATGACCGTTTTGTGATGCTGCCATAAGGATATTTTCCCCATTCTTGCAAACCAAACTGATATCAGCCCCACCTACATTGATCAAATATTGAACGCAATCAGTATGACCAAACAATGCTGCCACCATAAGGCTTGTATCTCCATCATTATCTTTTTTGTTAATATAGTCCTCACACTGAGTAGCAACCAGCAATTTCACACATTCAAAATGACCCTCCTCCACCGCCAACATTAAAGCAGTCTCCCCTTCATCATTCTGAATAATTACATCTGCACATCCAGAAGAAAGCAAACATTGAACACATTCAGTATGACCCTTCCACGAAGCTAACATAAGGGCTGTCATGCCAGTCTTGTCTTGCTTGTTCACTTCAATATGTTCAAATGTGAGAAAATATTTCATATATTCAACATGACCTTCTAATGCTGTTAACATGAGGCTTGTATCTCCCTCATTATCTTTTCTATTGATGTCCTCGCATCCAGTGGCAACCAACAATTTCACACACTCAAGGTGACTTTCTTCTATCGCCATTGCTAAAGCTGTTTCTCCTCTTTCATTTTGAATAACAACATCTATACATCCAAAAGAAAGCAAACATTGAACGCATTGCGTATGGCCCTTCCATGAAGCATAAATAAGCGCTGTCATCCCTATGTTGTTCTGACTATTAACACCGATCTGTCCAAACGTGAGAAAATATTGCAATAATTCAATATGGCCACTTAGTGCTGCCAACATAAGGCATGTATCTCCATCATTATCACTTCTATTTATATCTTCACATCCAATGGCAATCAATGACTTCACACATTCAACGTGACCTTCCTTTACTGCCATCAGTAAAGCCGTCTCTCCCTTATCGTTTTGAATACCAACGTCTGTAAGTCCAGAAGAGAGCAAACATTGAACACATTCGGTATGGCCCTTCCATGAAGCATACATAAGCGCTGTCATTCCTTGGTTGTTCTGACTATTAACATTGATCTGTCCAAATGCGAGTAAATATTTCACGCAGTCAACAAAACCATTAATTGCTGCTATTATGAGGTACGTATCGCCATCATTATCTTTTATATTAATGTCTTCATATCCAGTGGCAATTAATGATTTCATACATTCTATATGACACTCCTCTACTGTTGTCAAACCTATGCTGTTCTGTCTATTGACATTGGAATGTGTACAAGTGAGTAAATACTTCACGCACTCAATCCGACCATTTAGAGCTGCCAACATAAGGCATGTACGTCCATCTTCATCTTTTCTTTCAATGTCTACATGCTCAGAAGCAACCAACAATTTCACACATTCAAGGTGACCTTCTTTCACCGCCATTGTTAAAGCAGTCTCTTTTTTATTGTTTTCAATAATAACGTTTAGCTGTCTAGAAGAAAACAAACAATGAACACATTCGGTATGACCCTTCCATGAGGCAAACATAAGAGCTGTCATTCCTTTGTTGTTCTGTCTATTGACATCGATTTCCGCGATAGTGAGTAGATATTTGACAGAGTCAACATGACCATTTACTGCTGCAAGCATAAGAGGTGTCCTTCCATCTATGTCCGATCTATTGACATTTAGTTGGCCAGCAGAGAGTAAAATTGTGACACATTCAATATGACCGTCGAAAAGAGCCACCTCAAGGGCTGTTTCTCTCTGTCTGTTTTGTACAGTCACATCTGCATGTCCAGTGGTAATTAAATGCTCAATGGTCCGAACATGTCCTCCTTTTGATGCCAGCATGAGTGCTGTTTCTCCATTATTGTTTTGAATATTCTTATCAATTTGTTTAACTTCAACTAACTTACGGACACAAAAATAGTGGCCTGAATATGCTGCGGCCATAAGGGCTGTCCATCCCTCTTTGTTTTGTTTATTGACATCTATCTCACGAGTATAAATTAAAGAACCCATACAAACATCAGAGCCATTCCTTGCTGCAAGCAGTAGGGCAGTATTGCTATCATTATCTTCAGCAGAAATATCCATCTTATCAGTGTCCATCAAGTACTCTAAGCAGTCTCTGTGGCCCTGGCTGGCTGCTAACAAAAGGGCTGTTCTGCCATTAATGTCTTTAGCTTTGAAATTTACTCTTTTATTGACAAAGAATCGACGTACACAATCCACATATCCTTTGGATGCAGCAACGAGAAAAGGAGTCATTTCAAGGTTATTTTTCTGATTGACATCTACTCGACGATCGGCAAGCAACAGTTTGACAACATCAACGTTGTCCTCACATGCTGCAACCATGAGGGCCGTCTCTCCATTTTTCTTATGACAATTAACATTAATTCTTTTCGCAGAGAGTAAGACCCGAACACATTCAGCATTGCCATTTCGTGCTGTTATCATAAGGGCTGTATCTCCAACAATACCTTCAGTGCTTTGATAGTTGACATCTATTTGTCCATCAGCAAGTAAACACTTAACACATTCTGTATTATAAAACCAAACTGCAGCCATAAGAGCATTGTATCCGTCACTCTTTCTGACATGGTTGATATTAGTATGTTTTGCTGCAAGCAAACATTTTAAACACTCAACTTTATCCATCTCTGCTGCTAAAATAAGAGCTGTTGACCCACAATTATCCTGAATATTGATATCTACCTCATCTGTTGAAAGCAAACACTGTAAAAATTCAACATTGCCAATGCTTGCTGCAGTCATAAGGGCAGTGTTTCCTTCATTGTCTTTCAAGTTGAAATCAATGGTGAATTTGCCTCGATCTCCTTTTCTATGGTCCATTCTAGCTATTTTAGGAGATGCCCATCGATCAAAGTTTGTATCATTAACATCGTTTTGTTTCAAGGAAAGTAAATATTTGAGGCAATTAACATCACTATTATCTGCTGCTATAATAAGAGCGGTAGATCCATTCTCGGCGCGTTGATTCAAGTCTATATCTCCAGCGGTAAGAAAACATTCGATACACTTCACGTCACCAGATTCCACAGCTGATAGGAAAGCCGTACATCCATCGTCGCCCATTTCCATTAAATCTACGAGTGGATTTCTGACAAGACAGCTGATACACTCATACTGACTATTGACAGCTGCTAAATTAATGGCAGTATTTCCAAACTTATCATGAGCATTGATATCTATTGTTTCAAGTCGTAACAGGAAGTGGAGACAAGTTATGTGGCCGTTCGTTGCTGCTAACATTAGAGCTGACTTTCCATCCTCATCCCGACAGTTAATGTCAACTCTTGGATTAAGAACAAGACGACGAAGAATGTCCTCATCTCCTGTGTTGGCAGCAGCTAAAAATTGAGTCTTTAATTCCAATATATTTTCATTGGAATCACTATTCTGTGACTCCATGTCCGTGTTTCAGAGAGAAAATGAAATGGTAGTCCACTCTCGTCTGTTAGTTGAAAAGTCTGTTCCTTGTCATTTCGTTCACTAGATTGGTGATAAAACAGAGAAAAGAACATAAGCCAAATCTGGTTTTAAAATAAATGATACAAACAGTTAACACATGTACTGCACAAAACCACCCCCACCCCACTTCCCACCAATTTCAATGTCTAGACACTAAAGTTAAAGAGTCGCTTAATGCCAAGGCCTCTAAACGCTTTACAATGACTTTTCATTTCCCCCGGCTGATGGCAACACAGAACGCAAAGGACAGGAATAGCAGCCTGTTATCGTTAGGCGCAAGTTTTTAAAGACAATACATTACTATATTTAGCTACATTTCTAATTTCCCGTGCTGGCCCAACATTATCTGTGTCAAAGTCAAAGATAGATCTAGATCTTTTTTTTCTTTTTGTGGGAGGGGGTATTTTGCAGTGAGTCAATCAAGTTCAAGTGTGAATGATACTGTGATAGATCCAGTACTGATAGGCTAGCTTTTGTGTGACAAAGTGACAATGTCATTGTCGAAGTAAAAAAATGTAAACCCCGCTGAGGTCGAAATGCCATATAATGTATTTTTGATTGGATTCCTTTCGCTGAGCGCTGGAACAACTTTCTTTATTATAATCAGTCGTTTGAAACAAAAAATGGCAGCGATCTTTCACACAGTTGATTTTTAAAAAATTTGTTACAATCTCCTGACTTCTGACCATGCCTGCTTCGAATGCGAGCGGGCCAGCCAGTTAGTGCCAATTGCGCATGCGTCAATAGCATTCACACATCCATGGGGGAGAATTCCAAAGATCGCGCTCCCTACGACGCCCAGGCCAGCCACAGTGCTTCGCGCGATCCAGATCGCGCACTGCGCAGTCACTTCGTACATAAAAGTATGGCTAACACACAATACGCAGAGGTCAAGTCAAAATCTTTTGATCATGTTGGCAAATCAAAGGCTGTTATATATTGGGAGAAAAAAATAGTTGTAATTTACCTTGGTATGTCTGAATTTCACTCAAACCAACTGGTGTTGCTGTTATTGAATATATTAGTTTGTCTAAAAGCCATGATGGAGTAACTGGTTGCATGTAGTAGTATGTTTCACTTTTCCCCTGAACAAATCTGAGTCATTTTGCCATGTAACTGTATATAAACATTTTCATTTGCGATTGCTGAAGGCTATTCATGTGGAAAGTTCAGCTAGAAATCAAAACATGACCTCTAGTTTGTTGACGACCTCCTGAAATCAAGCCATGTCAATGGGTTTTTTTATTTTAGGGGCGGCCAAGACTTGAAAGTTTGAAGATGCGGCAGAAGACCGATAAGTGGGTTTGGTAACAATACAAACAAATATTTTAAAAATACTCAGCGACCAAATAAGATGACAAATTACACCATTTTAACGCATTGAGCGGAGAACCAAGGCACACAGAAAGTTTCAAGTCGATTGGAGCAGCAGTTACGTCGCTAGAGCGCATACTCAGGATTGTAGATCTTTTAGGTTTTGCCTGAATTCAGATTTTTTTCAATTTAGGAGATTTTTCCTCTTTTTCATTGAAAATAATATAAAAAATATACTTTATGATAAAAGCATCTTTACAATTGATATCAACTTCTTAATAAATATATTACTATTATTTAGATTTATATATTTTACTATTATTGTATAGTAAGATGTATGTA
The DNA here is from genome assembly GCA_032466395.1 of Aegires albopunctatus. Taxonomy (NCBI): domain Eukaryota; kingdom Metazoa; phylum Mollusca; class Gastropoda; order Nudibranchia; family Aegiretidae; genus Aegires; species Aegires albopunctatus. The sequence goes on from JASKDV010184280.1 coordinate 9,551, forward strand.
GTCACAGGCATTGCTTTCACTACTTTCAGTGTATGGAAACACGCTTCACTCTCCCTTGCAGTGAAACCTATTTTCACAATGCAAGCTGCTATGGCTATTGGCAGTTCGAAATTTTCGTCAGTTTGTCCTTGACGGGCTATAAATGTGTTTCAGGGAGCTTTCAGGCAATTGCTGGCTAAATAACACAACCATATCTCTACTTTCACTTCATGTCTTCCGGTCTTCTTCTTGTTCAATGAATGGCATTTTGTTGAGCTGTGAACTAGATTCCAGATCTAGATAGATTGAAGGGATTCTGTTTGGAATAGACTTTATTCAGATAGATCTTGATTCTTCTAGGCCACATTGTTGCAAAACCGAATAGCCCATTCTCGCTGTAGGATATCATACTGACTTTTAGTTTTAGCCTTAATTTCTTAGATCTAGATTTAAACTAGATTCTAGATCTACCTCATTTTCATTTATGGAAGAGAATAGTTACAACTCAAAATCAATCTAAAAATATTAAATCAAGTGGTGATCTTAAATCATTCTTTTAAGGAACAGTAGATTAATATGGGTAGACTTCTAGGAGATCTACCTCATTAAAGTCATTATCACCATTAAGCCTAATTAAATGGTAAGATTATCATGTAGCCTATTCAACTATACACATTGTATATTGAGCCACACTAGAATTTTACTGAAAGCCACTGCGCACGATAGTTTCAGGCAATTTTTTTGCTGGTCATTTACATCCCTGCTTTTACTTTAAGTAGTAAGAGTATCATGATTATTGTTGCTTGATAAATAAATATCTAAATTACTTTTAAAGTGAACTTTTTGAAATACATTTTTTAATGAAATTATACTGAGATTGCTTTCCTTTTCTTCCCCCATTACAGCAACAACCTACCACCAAGCAGAGTAAGATGCGGAGGCCTGGAAAATTTGGAAAGAGCACGTAACAGAGAGGACATGACAGCCATCATGCACGGCTCTCCGAGTAAACCCGTTGACCGTCCAACTAGTGGAAAAACGGTTTTGCCACATTTAAAACGCTCTGAGTTGTGGTGAATTAGAGCTGGTTGTTGTTGTGTGAGGATAGAGAGATTTTGTGTGGACCGTCAGCTTGGCTGATGATACTTGTCTTGTTCTTTAAATTGGTTGTAGGATTGTGTAACAGTAAATGAACTCTAGGGAAATATTGAAGATATGCTTGTTTATTTCTATGGATATTTTACTGAGATGTTGACAGGTACTTTCACTACCGCTGCAAAAATTATATTTTCCTTTTAATCTAGGTTGTGCTCGTATGTTTCTGTTATTACTCAAAATAACGCAAAAAGTCCGCTTTTTTTATGTTGCATGAATGGCTGTTTGACTTCAAATGACATTAATTTAGATTTCTGATATCAATTTTCTTTTTGAATTGCGCAATTCAAATCTTTTTCCATAGACATAAATGAATGTTTATCTGTTTGTTGGTGCATTAGTCGTTTTGAGGCATCAGAGAAATTATCAAAAAATAGTGATATTTTATCTTTCGTGAAAACGAGGAAGTTCGTTTAGGATTATTTTGGATTTGGAACTTGGATTAATGTTGAATTTCTGAATAGTAGAAGTTTTGTTGTTTGTTTTGTTGTTTTTTTCTGCCGGAATCTAAATTTCAATTTAAATACATTGGTTGTGATGGATCCCTCTTTCTGTTTGTTAATTTTCATCCAACTTTTTGAAAATGTTGGCCTGCCTTAGGTTATTTATATAATGTTGAACTGTTGTCTAACTCTATGGTTTTCTGATTGTCCTCGAATACCATGTACTGGATTAAAATATATAATGACATCCACACATTTAATATGATAACTCTCATGCCTCTAAAATGTTATACAGCTAAGACCACATAAATGGATGCAGCTATTTTTTAACTTGTCTCTTACCGGTATCGTCATTTGAATTTTTTCAGATGCTTTTTTACGTATATATGTGCATATCGAACATTAATCCTATATGGATTATGATTACACTTTCTTCTTTTTTTTTTATAAACTAGAATTACATTTTTTACAATATATTACTATTTCTACATTTAAGCATGAGTATCTATCGACCTAAATATTCCTAGATCTGATTTATGTATTCCCGTATGAATGACTGAAGCATGTAGTATCATCAGTGTGTGTTGACGAAGGTCAGATAAAATTTGAATTTTTTAAAAGTTTTGTTTGTTTAGCCTTTAGAAAGAGTTCTTTTTATCTGGCTACATTTCTACCAATGGTGCAGTTGTTGAGATGCATTAGTCCTTATTCCTTTTATGGCCAGATTACACTTGGTGCCTTTTGAAGGGTTACCTTTTTAAAACCCTGGGATTTTGATGACCATTTAAGTCAATGTCAACCTGACCTAACTGTTCTTGCTGTTTGTTGTTTTTTTTTTGGTGTTTATAAAAGAGAGAAAAAGTTTGCCAAGTATGTTGACCTTTAAAACGATGAAATTATGCAAGTAAATCAAATGATATGGTCGTAGCTCTCATATAGATCAATAATATGCATATCAATTTTTGGCATTATATATTGAATACTCTTATGTATGAATTGAATTTTATTCTTATTAACAAAGCTACTTGCAATAGTTTTATAGTTTTTACATTTTAAGCAAATGATGATCTGATTATTGGTTTTGACATATACAAATTACTTTGCGTGAATCTCCTGTAAAGGTAAATTCCATCCATATTTTGTATGTGTGCCTTGCTAACTTTTCCTGCCATTCTTTTAATTTTTAACGGGAAATTCTTTGCACACGCCAAGTAAAGAGGCTCGTCTACACGCTTTTATCAAAAAGTACTTTGGAAATGTTTTTCTACTTTTCATAGCTAGACTTTTACTTACTGTTGAAGGTATTCTATGTTTTTAGAATTTGTTTAGCGTAAAATTAATCAAAAATTTGTTGTCTTTTATAAATGGGGCTTGTATGGTTGTACTACCAGTGGCTCTTTTTTAAGGAACGTAAACCATATTGTTGGTTTTCTTAAAATAAACTTATATAGTCCTTTACAATTTCAAATCACAATGCCTGTTGATTTAACAATTTTATTTTTTTGCTTTACAGACTGCTGATTCTTGTTCTTATACCTATATACTTGCTTGTGTGTGAGATATATATATTGTCGCCGTCGTAAATGTAATTGGCCAATAGAAATTAGTCAATTTCTTGCATGATCTAAACGTATACGTTGCAACGCGTCTCATTTTGCCACTCAGTCTAAACTATCTCATTGTTTCTAGAACGACAGCTCCAATATGTGGATTTATATATTTTGCTTAAAAAATAATTTTGCATCGTTTCTTGTCCTTACTCACTTAATGAAGTTACATTTGGAAAAAGGAAATTTCAACATCCCTTGCAAATCTTTAAAAGAAAATTATTTTGATTTCATTTAAATTTGACATTTTTAGATTGTTCATGATTTGGTTTCCATGTCATCCGGTTTCACCTATCTAGGTAGCTGGGAAAGCAATCCCTCAAAACTAATGTCCTTTTCATTACGGAAGATCAGCCTATCTCCCTGCCTTTTCTTTTGCTTCAGCTTCATTCTAGTCTATGGTTTACACAATACATTTTGGGACACGTGTTAACGTCAGTTATACTTATAGGAGGTTGTTGAGCGCTTCAACTTTTACAGATTTTTATTTAGATATATTAAATAATCCTTCAGAGTGATTGCAAATATCAGAAGTATCTGTCATTAGCAAATTAAGACTAGGCCTTTTTGTTCACATTCTTCTTTTTTTTCTCCCTGCAATCTTCCTTAGGTGGCGCTTTCCGTCTACATTAAATTATAGTTGTAGATTATTGCGTAACATTTTGATATCATCAAATGTTTGTGAACATTTTACTCAAACTATATTGCCTAGTCTTGCCATTACCAAAGGAATATTTTATATTATTTTTTCAGTGTCAGTTGTCAGGGTACATTTTAGTTTATTGTAAATAAATAAGAACGCTCTTTACTTTACTAATCATAATCATCCGTTTCTCACGTCTGAAACAGTAACCCTAAATTACAGCGACAGTCACATTTTATCTTTACCAAAGTACCATCTTATCATGCTGGTTTATTCACATTGTCAACGATATTATTTCTAAGTAACTTTTGATGATTACAGATCAGCGCTTTATTTTTTGTTTTTATTCTATGGTGTCTCATGTATAACTCATTGAGTTGCTTATTTTCTACTACATGTAATTAGTTTATTTGCCCGCAGTTTTGCATGAAATATTACTACCAATTTCTTTTGTTTCTACATTATCAGCTACATTAGTTGAGATCCTGATAATATTGTTATTTTATCTGATCTATTTGTTTTTGACATATTTGTTTATATTTGTATAACATCATTGTTATCTACTTTGAAGACTATTGGAAAATGAGGTACAGTATTCTCTTGGCTGCATGTCTGAAGTTAGTAAAGTGTCCCTGTCTAATGCAAATGGCAACCTCATCTTCTGCCCACCCAAATCTTTTCCATGATTTAATATATTACAATGTGCTTGGAACTGTGGTGGTGCAAGTTTCCTCATATGCTCATAGTCATAGAGCTGTCTATTTCAATTCATTTTTATATCACATCATCATGAATTTATAATGCTTAATACTTGTCATTTTGCATTTTCAGCTGTTGTACAGTTTATTTGATCAAATTCTTATTACTATTATTATTATTACATAAATTAAATATAAAGGTTTTACCTTGATTATAATGCATTTCACATGGTATAGTTTTAATGTTATTACATTGTGTTGTTTTTTTTTATTTGTTGATGAATTGTTAGATCTTAATATCGTTATATAAAATATCCTTGTCAACTTGTAATAATCATTCGAGTATATGTTTAATTAACTCATTGACATGTGAATTGAGTGAGGTAAATATGACACAACCTGTTACCGTGAATATTTGTGCAGTGCTGGATGTGATCTCACCAAATCAATCAGCTAATCTATTGAACTAGTGTCCAAATGAAGGCTGCTAGTTTTATTCTCTCAACGGAGCAATCTGCTTTTACTAACATCACCGGGTCCGTAAATAAATGTCACTATGAGCGGGATGTCGATAAATCAAATCATCTAATAGATAATAGGTAAAAAGAGGGGTAGGGAAACTACCAATGCAAGGTCAATCTATGGATCTATTTTCATCAGGCATTAATAGGGGCCGTGTTAAAGGTCGGAGAGCATGCAATTTTATTGGCTTACATGGGTCTAGCATATGGTTTCCATTTTATGATTTTCACAAGCAATTTATTGGCTATCAGCGGGAATTTGTTGTTCATTAGTTTATTATTACATGTATCTTCACCGACTCCATGGGAATGCTGACATAAAAGGGTTTTTAGGGGATTTGTCAAATTAACATAATATATATATATATATATATATATGAGATTTTTCTTTACTAACGATATGTAGGGAAATAATTGGGACTTAAAAATCACATTGATGGAATATATGGACTGAAATGTGTTTCTTAGGAAAAACAAAGACAATTAAGATTTGACAAGATGATGATAATACAGAACGACATCTGGTTGCAACAATTCGACATAACAGCAAATTGCTCAACGGCACCTGTCGAATTGTTGCATCCAGGAATTGAGAAGGAAAATCTACAATTACAAAACCTGTTAGATGTTATAAGTTTTATTTTTCCTTGAATTATTTGACAAAAGAAATAAGTGGCAAGTTCTCTTACTTATACACATGGTAAACAACAAATCCCATAAGACCAAAAAATTCTACAGTAACGTGATCAATTCACTTCGACTTATACAAGGATGAAATACACATTTTTAGGTAGCTTTATGCGCTTCCTCTCTTAAATGCCAACACATATAAATAACCAATTAAAAAAACAACAACACCCCAAACCAAAACCATTCATGTTTCTTTCTAAATTTTAAAAGCAACTAACGGGACTAAACAAAAATGTATTTACATTTAAATTTAAAGGCACTTTCCATAATGTATAATATCAAATACGTGAAATTTATAATGTGATTATTCATTTAAGAGAAACAAATAAAATTTTTTTTTAAAAGCATTTTTTATGGGTTTGGTCATATCAGGAACAAGCAGTCAAATAATAACAAACAACAATTTTCACACCGATCCGCAGTTTTACTTAAAGAAGGGACAGCTGTCATACTGTGATCTGAATCGCGGATTTCACATCTCAGTAAACAGCAAATACCCATGATACAACAGTGCTCAATAAATGTCAACTCAGTTATAACAGGGATTCCACCTTCTTGAGCTCTTTTATAAATGCTATAGGTATAAGAAAACATGGAACATGGGCCCATTCCGAAGTTGCAATTGGCTGTGACCCACTCGTCTCACTGCTGTATAGAAGACCCTGTACTCTAGTAATTGGGGTTAGGAATAATAGAAGGGGAGGGCTGGATAAGCATACGTGTGGCTCTTGCAGGACGCAATGGCCGAATGTGACAAATCCGTATGCCCTGGATATAACAGTACTCTCTTATAATAACGGAAAACCTGTTGGTCCCATCATTCCTGTTATTAGAGTTTAACTGCACTTATATTCATCTGGGAATTAAAGTAAAGCCACTGTTGGGTTATAAGGAAAGGAAAAAAGGGCAGTTTCAATAAACAAAAGATATAAATTCTATCATTATAATAATTACTATTATCATTATTGTTTATTTATTTTTATTTTGAAATCCCTTTTTTCATCATTGCTCCTTCTTTCTCCTTTTCACTACGTTTTCTTTTATTCTGAGTATTTCCTTTTACATATCCGTAATCCTTCAATTTAGCAACCAATATGCACTCATGTTCAACAGACACTAGTTCTTTTATTATTCCTTTGTTGATTGTGATTCATGACTCAGTCGACTGGATATAGGATCTACATTAAAGCTAAGCCATTTGATTAATGTCTAGATCTATTTACATTTTTCAGTCTCTCTCTCTCTTTCCATTATGTATGTAAATATTGTTTATTTGCTTTTTGCTTTTTTGTCTAAGGAGTAAATACCCGAAACGTAATAGTTATTCTGTATTGTCTTTTATTATTGTTGGGTATTTATATAATTGTTTATAGATACTGTCCTTTTTTTCTTTTCTTCTGAGAAGTATAGATTCCTTCATAAAGACTATAGTATAGTTTGAAATGTATGTAACGGTATATAAATGTAATGAACTTATGTAATATAAGCCTATGGGTTGAAAGCTACAAACAAAAAGAATTCATGACACAATCTGACTATTGAAAAGACAACTTTTCTACACATCCTTGTCCATTCAATAATTCTTTTTCTTATCAAATGTGTCCAATTTAGAAAATATTAAATAATTTTAAAAGTTACATCTCACTTCCAATGCTAATTCATTCATTTCATGAAGAAAAAAAATATTTTACAGTCTGTAGCATCCAGCTATTTAAGAATGGGATCCATTCCATTAGCAAATGTCATTGTGACTCGGAGGGATAAATAATGAAATATTCTCACTTTCAATAACATTATAACTTTAGACATAAAAATGAAGAAATCTCATAAAACCATATGTCTTTAAAAAAAAAGAAAAAAGCTTTTATAAGAAAACAACGATCAACACCATATAATATTATTAAAATTATAAATTGATTTTTTCGCTTAATAATATATAATCTGAAAACTTCATAGACTTCAAATTCAAACCTTTAATAGGCCATTACGCATACACAAATATCATCAGACTTAGACGTAAAGTATTCATCTTACTAATCTTACTTCTACCCTTTCAATTCATCGTTTCAACTAAATGTGAAAGGAAAAGACACAAAAGTACATGTAATGCGAAAACAAAATGTTAGTTTATAATAAGAATTATGATGTCGATGAGAGAAATGTAATTTCATAACTTTCATCGTTGATATGTTATCATTAATGATGGCAACCATTTTATTTAAACTAAACTGAAATGGAAATAGATGATAATGGTAAATTACACTGAGCTGAAGAATGACTATCAATATCATTATGAAATTGAAGTTTAACCTTCTACGTGTAGAACAACATAGATCTATTTTAATCTATTTTGGGGCATGATGATGATTAATGGAGTAAAAGTAATACACCAAACAGTTCTAGTGAATGATAAAAGTAGTATAACATTGGTGTAAATTGAGAAAATTGAATTTTTTCAACACTTTTTCACACAACGTTAAAGGAGCTTCTGATCTGATCACTTAAACAAGTCAGTACATTTTGTGTCATAATACAGAGGAGTCCACATAATTCAAACTCAGATAGTTTGAATTCCAAAATAATACAAAGCTACCACAAAGTCTAGGTTTTTCTTCTTCTTTATTTGGCTTTGTTAAAAATTCTTGGTTAATTCATAACTATTTCTGACCTGAGTTGGATAATTTGAAGTCATAATTCAAATTTTCATGGTCGTAATGATTGTTAAAGTTAAAGAGAGTTTCAACCATCCATCAACTTTACTCATTCTCAAATTGGGGCCCTAGTCAAGGTAATATAAAAGACTGTCTTGTGATAAATGTGGATATATAGTGAAGTGCCAAGCCTTGCATCTAAGTGGTCGAAATTCCACCAGCCCCTAGGCCAAAAATTAGCAACCTGTCCAAGCTAGGAAAAATTAATAAAATTGTATGCAGTAGAACCCCCCCTTGAAATTTTCTTGGCTTGAGCATTTCTTAACCCCAAAGATTGTGTTTTTAAAATTGAGACCACTGGACTTTAATTATAAAAATAGAAAACATTCAATACATTTTATAAACAAATTTACAGATGATACACTTTCAATAAATCGAGATCTGTCTTTGGTAAACTAAAAGTTGACTGCAGTGGACATCAAAATGACCCTCCATTAAGGACAATAAAAAGCATCTTTCCTCCCTCCACACCCCATGTTTAATGCTGCCTAAGGTGCCATAGTCAAAACATCAAACTGATCTACATAAGGGTATGATTATGAATTTATTGCACAGAGAAATGAATAACAGCACAAATCTTTTTTTTCCAGACCACCCAAAAATTCATTCCTTTCGCACAAAGCTATCAGATTTCTCCCTTCAACCCAGCATTTATTCATTACAAATCTAAGTCTTCATCACTCATAAGCAGATAGAATAAAATATAACTGCATTTATAAAAATAAAAACGACAGAAATTAAAGGGAATAGGATGACATAAGAAAAGCCTAATAATAGAACAAAGTTCCTAAAGAAACACCTTCCTGCCGTCTGGTAATGAGTCTTGGCCGGTCTGGGTTGAAAATCTGTCGTTGAGACTTAGACTAGTCTGTGTGAATAAACAGAAGACAGAAAAATAAACAGTAGAGTAATCTCCCCACAATTATCATCCTTACGACATGATCGTTGTCTGTTTGACAGCTCTCAAACATGCACAACTACAAACTTTTCAAAGACCAAATCGTTCTCACGCAGGGCAGGGCGTGAATACCCATTTCTCATGAAAACATTTGTAAAAATTAGAAAAAGAAAGAGCAAAGGGGCCTGATGGACTTTGTAGTAGGACAGACAGACAGATCGGAGTTCATGGGAAAAACTTACCTGTTTGTTAAGGGATGTTTATCATACGATAAGGGATGTTTATCATACGCCTGTAAGGTGACTAAATCTCAAAATTTGTGGTTAATTCAAGTAAAGAAATTTAATTACTAAAAAAAAAAAAAGACTACCGGTAGTAAAAGAAATAATTCCACATCCCAAAATGCATTTTGCACCAATGAAATCAGAATATTTGGGACAACCCACCACTTTAAGATTATTAACTACTTAGAGCAATTGATGACATGGAAAACTCGACTTACCGATGGCACAGCAAACATGTTTTTCTGGAATTTGTAGGTGGTTGGTAGGTTGGGCTTTAAATTCTGCAAAAAAAATAATTAAATGGTGATAATTGTATTGCGTAGGCTAAGGCATGTCAAATAATCATTAACATTACAAACGTTTGAATTAATGCAATTCAGACATGCCAAACTTGACAAGAAACTATTATATAAGGTGGCTGACCATAACCTAGAATTTAAGGAAGAATAGGGAGACTCAAAATAGTACATGTACTATAAGGTCCTATTCATTGTAATTGATATCATAGGATCAAAAGACATGATTTTTTATTTAATAGAACAATAAAGGAAGAAGATGGAAATCTAAAGTGAAACCAGCGCTACTAATGGGTCTCGCTCGTGTAATTTCAAGTACTTCTGACACAACACTGAATACAGGAGATATTGTTAGTCATAGTGGTAGAGAAATCAGGAGACTGCCCTTCAAAATAAATCAAAATGAATATCGCAACAAGATAAGGAGGTTTGACATGTCTGAATTCATAATCATCTATAACTATATAACAAAATATTTGAAAAACACATAATAAAGGTAAGAAAATTTGAATTAAAGATGATGGTAAAATGATTTGTACAACAGCAAGCAAAAGCAAAGTGAAATGGCCAGAAAGGGTAAAGTTGTTAAAATTCATTGTTCAATTCAAAATCGTACGATGAAAACTTTATCCAAAGATTTTTCAAAATAACGGCCAAACAATATGTCCGCCTGCTAGCAGCAGGGTTACTACTACTAAAGTGAGGGCAGACTTATCAAAATGGGGCCAACTGGGAACTGTTACAGTTATTAGTATGTATAATTAAGGTCACCACAGTCCTCCATTTTCTCCTGACTTAAAATATAAGTAACAAGAGCTCCAAGAAAGAAGGAAATTTAAATTTGTGTGGTAAAGGGACGATAAATTCTTCAAAAAATTGGAAAGCAAAACCAAGTCCACATATCACCACTGGTAGTCCTGAATCTAAATCTGCCTTCTAAAGAAGAGTCTAGAATTTGCAAATGCATTTAATTATCAAGGTGAAGACTACTTACTTTAAGTTGGTCCGTAAAATTTGAAGTCTCAACAGTACCATCATCATTACTGAAAAATCAACAAAGACAATGTCAGATTAAGGATAAACAATCTGAGATATTATATTGATTGTGTGGAATCTAGTAGGTAATTTATTTAGTTCTTACCATGCAACAATCAAAAGCTTATTCTTACAGTGGCTGACAATATTTAATTGGTCGCATTGTAAAATCCTGGACAGATTTTTGTCATTATTAGCTATTTTTGGACTAGGCTAATCCTTATATATAAAGTATAATTTCAACGATGAGGTAAGGTTCGTGTTAGGAGATTCAAAACTATCAAACTTTTGATTCTCCTAATGGCAAAGAATTAAATAATGAGCATAATACTCAAAAAGTTCAAGAGATTAATCATAATGCAAAATTTGTATGTTCCAGTATAAATGACCACTGGAGGGCTTTCTTGTGCCACACATAGAGGTAAGATGAAATATTTGTATAAGAGTAGATAGATTATCAGAAATATATAGTAAAGAACAAATATATTGTCAGTATTGTTCTCTAATTGTATAAATCCAACAGCCTCACCTTAACAGGAAATGTAGGCCCGCCTACATGTAGTGTGGAATGATACCAAAAATAAAGTAGAAAGAAAATGGAGATAGGTTTGTTTAGAGAACAACAGAGACAATTAACAAATTACTTTGGAAACTTTTTATGCTATTTTAGTTTTTTTAAGGAAACATCAATATTATGTTGATGAGGAGAGTCCATTCACCTTGATCTGTTGCCAAGTTGTAGTGCCATACTTGTATTCTTTGTTCTCCACCTTTGGAATAAAAATCATTTTAGAACATTACAAAAATAGAAGGATAAGTGATTAATCAAATAACTGATGATTATACCAACATTAATCAAATAACTGATGATTATACCAACATTAATCAAATAACTGATGATAATACCAACATTAATCAAATAACTGATGATTATACCAACATTAATCAAATAACTGATGATTATACCAACATTAATCAAATAACTGA
>JASKDV010184281.1:0-12206 GCA_032466395.1 Aegires albopunctatus
CACCACCACCACACACACACACACTTTTTAACAGCCATCAAAATGCTCCCAGTTTTAACTCAATTTCAAGAGCTTTATCCTTTTTCTTTTTAATTTTTACGAGAACTTTTTATTTTATTTTAGGGTTTATGAAGAATTTTTAGACATTTAATTTCATTAGATCTCAATTACATATTTATGTCATGTACGTTCAATTTCCTGAATCAATTTGGATAGATGTACACCTCCTGATTTTTAATGTTTATTATGATAACATTGTTGTCTTTCAATTAAAAAAAATATTATAATAAATTTTCTAGGGTCTTTTTCTCCTTTTGATCGTATTCTTTCATGTGTTAAGTACAGTGTTGACTCCTGCGGATTTCCGCAGTTTTGAGTTTTCCGCAAAGAAAACAAAAAATTAAAACAATAATAGAAACACACAGTTCTAGCATCCAGTTATGAAGAGCATCATGTTATTAAAGGTAGGCTTAGCATTTCAGGTTCCTAAAGAGATTTGATTTTAAATATTTTTTTATTTATGACTGAAATAGTTCAAAGTCAAAGAAATGATATTTTAATGCTATGAGAAATCTTTTCCAAGTGGCCGGAGATTGGTTCCACGAAGCAAACTGTCTTAAAAATTCTTCGGCTCGAGGGTGACATTGCCCTGGACCCGTTCACTACTAGTACAAATATATAGTACTAAATGAAAATCCTCAGTTTTCATGATTTGCTGTTGGAAGCACTGTACTGTAAGTTAGTGTAAGTAATATTATATATATGTTGTTACGTTACAACATTGCTGGGTGAGCACCATTGGGCTCTATTATTCAACCATCAGTTTTATTATTTGTTTCATTCAATGGTTAATTCTATGTGCTCTACTCTCACTCAAATTTAAAAATAAACAGGACTTCTATCACTGTGGCATAATGGTTAATGATTTTCTGGTAATAATGAACAGTTGGACTTCTATCACAGTGGCATAATGGTTAATGATTTTCTGGTAATAATGGACAGTTGGACTTCTATCACAGTGGCATAATGGTTAATGATTTTCTGGTAATAATGAACAGTTGGACTTCTATCACTGTGGCATAATGGTTAATGATTTTCTGGTAATAATGAACAGTTGGAGGCCTAACACTAATAGGTCATTATCAATGGTATTTGGTATGCACGATTTCTCTTCTTACCTCAACATTTAAGGCGCTCGCTTACCAAGCCAAAAGTCCCTGGTTCAAACCCCTGCAGGCTTGAATTTGAAATCCAAATTTTTTTTTTTGGTTTCGTTCTGCCCCCTTATCCTGAAGGCATAAGGATAAAGAGTACCATGTCCTATCTGAGACCAACTATAATCTAGGTATCATGTGAATAATATACGCATGTAACAGAACTCTTGGCTGTTTAAGTCTGGGAAAACCCTGTTATCACCGAAGTAGTGGACATGGGTAAATTCAATACAACAACCCTTGGCTGTTTACAACAAGGCAAATTTAACTAACTACATTTGGAATAATTAATGAAAGAAAATGTCATTTTATTTTCACAAAACTTTATTGGTTTAAACACAACAATGATTTACATCAAGAGATTTATCGGACATAGATTGACAGGAGTAACAATTTCTTTTGGATTGTTGTCATCAGATTATCTGGAACCTCTTCAGTCATGCTCGAAACATTTCATTACATCTTCTGAGGAAGACTACATTTTGACGATATTTTGTAAATGTTGGATGTTTACATTACAATAAGACTTGCACGTTATTTAATCTAAATTTAATCTTTCCGGATGGCAATGATAGAGCATGCCAATTTGTAAGTACGATTCACGTTTTTTAAAATAATTCCCTTAGAGTAGGTTAATGGGTCGGCAGGTATCGATATTTATATTTGCTCATCGGGATAAACATTTAATGGCAGTTCACTTTTCACGTTGAATTACAACTTTTAAGAAGGAACACGTTATTTAATAGATACTGAATCAATAAATATATGATTGTACCGTTAACAAAAATCTGAGCAGACCAAAAATCAAAACAAAGATGGAAGAGACCGGATGTCGTACAGGAATAGTGAAAAGACTAGAGAATGGTGTCTTGAAACTTGAAACAGGTTGAGAATAAACCAAATTGAATATCACAATGACGATGTTGCAACAACAGCTGGATAATTATGATTTTGTTTCTAAGATTTTCTTCACAGACAATTTCAACATCATTTTATAAGAGATGGATGGTTCACAATATTGATTTGGACCACATCGAAACATGATATTATTGAAATTGATAATGATGGCAGACACTTATAAAACGCATGTTTCCAGTGAGTTAGTTATTTGGAGTTTAAGTTTAACTTAGTCAACTACTACAGTTATCTCAGAGTCCATGGAAGAAGTAAGATGATAAGCTAGTGGAAAAGATAAAAACAGAATTAGAAGAAATAGATTTTAGAAGAGAAATAGTTGGCAAGGAGGAAAAGAAGCACTTCAAATGTTTCCATTGCTACTCTACTCTCACTTCAAATGTTTCCATTGCTACTCTACTCTCACTTCAAATGTTTCCATTGCTACTCTATAGTCTATAGCAGCATGCTAATTGCGCAGCGCAGACATGATAATAAAATAAAATAATTAAAATATCAACAAATATAACAATAACATTGATAATCTACAACGGTGATGATGAATATTCATGAACAACATGGATTCTCACAAAAATATTTTTACGACATTCAACATCGTGAATTGTAGGCTTCTATATCAGGTGATGATGAGTAGGAAAAATGAAATGATTGTGTTACAATTATTTTATCGGGACAGCCTATTATTGGTTGGCCGGCCTCTGAATTTTTAAACAATTTCTTTTCTTATTACTTTCCAAATTCCTCTCTGCTGTTGGTGGTAATAATGTAAAAATATATGAGTGGTATGTAAGCTTAGTACATATAATGATAAAATGAATAATAGTAACAACAGTGGAGTACACATAATTCAAACTTGGATAATTTAAAGCTAACTGACTGGAAGTTTCGAGTTGATTTTCTTTAGATTTAGATTTATAACTCCAGGTGTAATCCAACTTCAACTAGTTCTACTTCTGGCTCAAATTGGATAATTTGGATTTTCATTTTACTTTTGAACGTTATAAAGTAGAGCGTCTCAACCATCCATTAACTTTACTGTATCCTGAACTGTAGTCCTAGTCATAATAATAATTCAGGGCTAACACGTTATTAATATTAAATATATATATAGTACCGGTGCTGCTACTCGTAAAGCAAATCTGTAGAATGCTACGCCTTACAACTAAGCGATCAAACTCTGCCAGCCAGGTAGTCTTGGCCTAGCAATATTGATTGATAAAGACTAGTCAACTAGTGATTACGTGAATCGAACTTTGATAATTCAAAGTCATCATATCCCAAGGAATTTAAGTTAAAAGCGGGTTCTATTGTAGTAATAATAATAATACATAACATATATTTGTAAATGTAACAATAATAATACTAACTACATTGGTGGACATATATAAATAATGTGTAGGTTACCCTCCTGAAGGCTCTGGGCGCAATCACAACAATAAAATTCAACACGTCAACAGAAAGAATTATTTAAATGAACAATCAACTCAACCGGGTCACAAGATATCCCCCACCCCCCTGAAAAAAAAACCCAAAACACTTTTGATTCAAATTTATCACATTCATGAATATAATATAATATAATACATGTATACATTACATTTGCAAGTACAAAGTCAGAGAGGAACATCAATAGGAGTAGACATTACTAAAAGTAATGCAGCTCATTTTACAACACAAAGTAAAACGTTGAGAGGTTTTGAAGGGCGGTGCCTGAGGAGGATCCTCAAAATTAGATGGGAACAAAGGATTACAAATGAGATTTGGAGGAGAACCGTTCTCAACAACATTGTGCTGGAGGTGAAACACCGCCATTGGACCTGGCTTGGCCACGGCGTCACCCTCTACTCAAAGCCTCGACGTTCTGGGTGCCCCTGGGTAGTGAAATAGGGACTATGGAGATGAACCATGGAGGCGGAGATGAGAGAGACTGGAAAGACCTGGCTGCAAGTGTCTACAAAATAGTTATCAAATATCACTGGGTTAAATTTAAATCTAATTTCATAAAAATCAATATCATTCAATTTCAGGGGCATATTGGTTGTGTAATTTTTCTCAATATTCTGAATCATGTGAATTATCTGTAAATGTAAAGCAAGAACACTGAGCATGGTATAATTAACCAAGAAAACAGTCTTTAAATTTAGAGAATTTAATTCACTTTAAAAAAAAAAAAAACTGCACTTCAGCCTCTCAGTGTCACAGTTTGCTTAAAATTAAAATCACTGAAGTTTACAGGATCCATGACTGATGATAATGTTAAGGTTTTGTGATAAAGTCTCTAACAGATTTGATCTCACCATGACCCCAAACTTTATCTCAAGATATATTTCTAAGTTTTAACTTCATATATATATATATATATTTATTAAAACTTGTCGTCTTAATCATTTCGTGTATATTTATTTATTTACTACTCATAGCGATGCATGAGATACATACGATTTTTAAGAAATGTCCTGATGTGCCTTAATATAGAAAATATAACATATTATATATTGAATTGAAATGTACATATATATATATATATATATATAACAAGGCAAAAGACATTTTCAGAAATATGGCCAAATACCCAATTTACAAGCTGTGACATCAAGTCAACACTTTAAGAACTCTGCTCCCAATTTGGACATCTGCAGCACTGTCAGCAAATAACAAAATTAGAATATTTAACATAAATGTGAAGTCATTTATACTGTGCGGTTCGAAAACCTGGAGGACCACGAACAGCAACATAAATAGATCGCAGTCCTTTGCAAATATGCCTCAGATATAACTTGAAAGTCAGATGGCCGGATATCATATCAAATGATGAATTGTAGAAACACACTTGTCAAATCCCAATCAACATCCAAATTTTAATTTTAAAGAGGAAGTGGGGATGGATCGGCCATACAATGATACTGATACATTGAGAAAACCGCAGTACAACATGACGAGACAGAGCTTAGACTGGAACCCTCAGGAAAGGCGCAAAACAGGTCGACCTAAACAAACATGGCGGCTAAGTACAGAAGCGGAAATAAAAGCCTCTGGGTGGACATGGCCAGAATTGAGAAGAGCTGCCCAAAACCAAGTTAGATGGAGGAGTGTTCCGAGGACCCATGTTCCTACAGGGATTCACAGGCGTAAGTCAAAAGTAAGATATCAAGTCAAGCATGAACCTGAATTTCAATTGGTGTAGGGATACGTAAACTAGATGCCCTTTCATTATCATCATCATATACGTTGTAACATTGTTTGAAGGTATCATTCTTTCCGTCAAAATAAATTTTCAAATGATAAACAAAAACTAACACTGTTGTGCATTTTTCTGCCATGATTATGAAGACTACAGCACATCAAATTGACATTTAATTGAAGATTTTCTTGGTATTGTAATGGTTGTTGTTGTAATGTGTATTCATGAATTTACCCAAGTCCATTACTTTGGTGATATCAGGCTTTTCCTAGACTGCCTTGTTGTAAACAGCCAAGGGTTGTTGTATTGAATTTACCCATGTCCACTACTTTGGTGATACTGATCACTGATATCATCAGGGTTTTCCTAGACTGCCTTTTAATTTAAACAGCCAAGGGTTCTTTTACATGCGTATATTATACACATGGGACTTCCAATATTATATAGTCCGTCACCGATATGACTTGGCACTCTTCATTCTTGCAACTTAAGGATAGGGGGCAGATGGAAACCAGAAATATATTTTGATTTCAAATTCAAGCCTGCACAGGTTTGAACCAGGGACCTTTGGCTTGGTAGGCGAGCGCTTGACCACTAAGTACCACGAGCATGCCATGCTGTAGATAAATGAATATAACAGCAATTTTTAATTTTATTGTATAGAATTATTGTTTTTGTCATACAATATGTTGCTTTAAAACTGCAACGTGGGCGATAACAAATACAGAAGAAAAGCTAGATGCCTTTCATCATAGATAACAACCACATGTATCCAGGAATACGCTATCTGACAATAACAATAATATCAAACAAAGCTCTATACAGGAAGACCAACGACACACCTACATGGATTCAGATCTTAGATTCAAAATGGAGGTTGTTGGGACACATTTTTAAAGAATAGACTATGAGATCCCAGCAAACAAGGCAATGGAAAATTATTTCCCAGGAAACACCACAACTGCCAAAGGGAGACCTCTGAAAACCCTTCCACTGCCATTCTGCCATCAACGTTGAGCAACGACTTGAAAAAAACAAAAATAACGTCAAACTCAAAACAAAAGCAGGTCTTGAGCAATTAAGAAACATATTCTAGGACAGAAAAGAATGGTTTGCCTTCATCAGAGAAATTAGGATAACAGTTGAAGCTGCGATGTCAGAGAACTTTGCAAGCGTACAGCGTAAGTCCAATATGTCATATGTTGCAGTCTTTGAGATAAACAGAAAATTTGGTCCCTGATCTAAGGATTTGGACAATTTTTCTAAAACTAAAACACCTTTATTGTTATTGACCCTTTGACCTTTATTGTTATTGGCCCTTTGACCTTTATTGTTATTGACCCTTTGACTTTTTTTGTTATTGGCCCTTTGACCTTTATTGTTATTTGCCCTTACTTTGACCTTTATTGTTATTGGCCCTTTGACCTCTATTGTTATTGGCCCTTTGAATCCATTCCACCGATAAATCAATGGAACGTTAAAGTCCCTGTGCCCCGAGCCAATGGAAGACGATGGGATTAATAGGTATACAATTTTTACCACTATTTGAACGGTTAGACCCAATTCTCTTTAACTTCAACCACCGGTCACTTAACTTCCATATTCAATATGTCTGCGCCCTGTCGGCAAAAAATTGTTAGTTTTTAGTTGGATTCGCCAGTAAAAATGAAGGGACCAGCGATCGTTTTTCCTATGTTTTGCTCAGGAGGTCAGGGTTCAGGGGATTAAAGGTTCTGGAGGTCAGGGTTCAAAGGGTTACTTGTTTAAGTTTTGATATTCGGGGAAATTATTAAGTATGTTGTGTTTATATATATATATGTATACATATATGAATAGAAGTATGACATTGGTAGATGAATAGATATGATCAAATTATAAACAGAGTAAAGACATAATTACTGAAAAACATAACAATAACCTGGCCCCGCTGAAAATTGCGACTTTTTTGCAATTTTGCAATTTTTTATTGCAATTTTTACCATTGCTAGCAATTCTATCGCAATTTTGGTTATTCAGATTCTTAGTGATTATAGTTATAGTATAGTATAGTACCGAACAAAAAAGCAAAGTTGCAATTTCAACCCTTTTCAAATGCAATTTTCCACAGGGCCAGAATAACAGAAAACATTTGTCGGTAAAATTTTCATTATTTTTTCATGAAAAAATAATTACAACTCACGTATCATTATAATAAACATTTTTGTAGATGAAAGATTATTAAAGTACGTGTATATGAAATATATTTTATCTTTCAATATATATAAGAAGAATTTGATTTCTACTCTCTTCATCATTTACGTGGAATGGAACGTTATCAATATCATCAACGGGAGAATTTCTTGAATTGAGCAAAAAATGCATGAGAAGGGAATTTCAATGTATTGTAAATGAAACAGATTTTTGATGGCAATCATGAAGGCTTTCACAGTAACATTTCAACAATACAAGTCACATCTGTAAGAAGTGTCTTTCAATCCAATGTACAGGTACACAAAAATGTCACACATCTGTAAGAAGTGTCTTTCAATCTAATGTACAAGTACACAAGTCAAACATCTATAAGAAGTGACTTTCAATCCAATGTACAGGTACACAAGTCACACATCTGTAAGAAGTGTCTTTCAATCTAATGTACAGGTACACAAGTCACACATCTGTAAGAAGTGTCATTCAATCCAATGTACAGGTACACAAGTCACACACCTGTAAGATGTGTCTTTCAATCCAATGTACAGGTACACAAGTCACACATCTGTAAGAAGTGTCTTTCAATCCAATGTGCAATGTTTAAATACAAATACAATTGTAATAAAACTTTTACTTTTACTGAATTAAACTTGTAACATTTTGTTCTGAATTTGGCCATCCACAATAAATATGGAACATGAGACTTCAAATCGTAGTGAACACAAGAAAGTTTTAGTAAATTACAAAATGAATATCATTGAAATATCAGTCACGGTACATCACTAAGATGTCAATGTGTATTTTATAATCCATTATCTTTACAACATTTCCATTTGCATTTTAAAACTTAAAACATTTAGAGAATAGCAAACTGCGTGTTATAAATGCAGCCTTTATAACAATGTGCTTTTAGGACAAATGAATTCATTCATGCCTCTCATACATAAGTTATAATGCATGAGTTGAAATATAATAAATATCCCTTAATTAATCAACTCTTTGAGGACTATAGACAATAAGATTCAAGTCAAGGAGTTCAAGTTCAAGGGAAGAATGTATGTCACCAAAAGTAAAATTGGAGCTGGGGCAAAATAAATAAAAAAAGAAAACCCAAAAAACGCTAAAGGAAACAAACCCCTCAGACATTGATGTTAAAACGTTTCTATAGAACACATGTTATGGTGGAGAAATACATTTCAAACAAATCCTTCACGTAAGTTGTCAAGGTCACAACAACGGGATAGTCCAAGGTTAGGTACCAGTATGGTGTCCAAAGGTATGGTGATTGTAAGATGAGGATATCTATATACAGCATCTAAATGACCTCCAGTCAATATTTTTTTTTAAGAAGAAGAATGGTTCAGTTCCTCATTGTGTCAAGACTTAAAAAATGTGTAACAATAATTGAAAGACTGAATTAAATCCATCCACTGGTGGTATCCCCTAGAAAATGAGCTAAATCGGAAGGAAGTTCCTTCATGTGAGTTTCAGCCAGACTCATCTCCATTGGCTTCAGACTATTGCCCGTAGAGGTGACCTCTAGGTTTTGCAGTCTGTTTACTTGTGAGGATTTTATTTCTGAGAGCGCTGTCTTCAGGTTTTGAATAGAATCTCTCAACACGTGCACATTTCTACACTCACTGCGATTCAGGTTCAATTTTCGAATTTCGTTGTTACTAGGCATGGAATCGTTATAGCCATTCTTATGCCGATTAATTTCCTCTTTTTGGAATTCAAATTCAATTTCTTTGATTCTCGCTTCAAGCCTGACGACCGAGTCAAGACTTTCTTTATCTCTTCCGTCTGAAAATAAAGCAACCTTGAGCTTTAAAAGCTCTGAATGATGAATTTGAGATTTCTGAAATAAGATCAAAAGCCTTTTCCAAAACACAGCTTCCTCTTTCACGAACATGTTTTCTTCGTTAGGAGTTTGACTGGTGCTAATTAATACTCTCATCGAATAACAAAGAGACATGAATGTCACAAAGTTCTTTCTTACGCTCTTCAAAGAAATTTTATCCCTTGAATTCCTTTCATGCTCTGGATAACCCTGAAGTATATACGATGGTAGATGACGTGAAAAGTTATACTTCTTTTTCCAGTAAATGAGCAACTTCACATCCTTTTTCAAGCTTCTGCAAGGTGTTTCACTTAATGCATGCAATCTAGCCAGTCCTTCTTTCTTGCCATTTTTATACGTACGTTCGGCTTGCCTCAAAACCAGAATTTTTGACCTTATTAGGTAGGATGCTTCCATCAATTTGGCCCAGTATCTTCTTTCCAGAACCATAAATCGGGCTGACTTTTGAGGTGGGCCATTAAGACAAATATCCCTCGTACAGCTTTCATTTTGAGAAGACGACTCTCCTGGTAAATCTTCATTCTGTTCAAAAGAGTCTCTCGTGTCATCCTTTTCTAGATGTTTGGGATTCTCCTTATCACCATCATCGTATGAAAGTGCACTTGCTGACGAGGACGATTTTTTTATGGTCCCTAAATGACGAGCAATCTGACTAAGAGCTGTATAAAATCTTTTCAGGTGATACATGTCATTTTCAAGTGTTTGTAAAATATTTGTCCCAGTTGCTTTAATGGTTAGACTTCTGAGTCTAATGTTGCTTTTGGCGCATAACTTCTTTTTCTCTTTTAAAGATAACCTAAAGTGATTAATCTGCAATCCAACTTTATGTAAGATCTGGATAATCTCCCTGTCACTGGGATCATCTTTTAGTTTCCTTTTCACATTTCTCAACTCGGTAAAACATTTCTCAATCCGACTGGAAAGGTGCAACAGATATTTCAAAACAACCCTCCTCACTTGTTTCACAGAACTTGTCTTTGCATTGCCAGTTGTATCTATATGCTCTTCATTTCTTATCTGTGATTTCATCAGGCTACTTTCAGGAAACTGATTTACCTCTGGTTTGATATCTAACTGCCCAGATAGCTGTTCTTTTAATTTAAAAAGATTTTGTCTTAATGATTTTACAGATACATTTTTACCCAACAATTCATACTCATTCCGATCTGACGACCCATAATTCTGTTGGATTTTAAGTCCTCTTTCATTTAAATCAATATATGAAGGAACATTATGTCCCTTAATATTCAGTTTTATCTCAATTTCAACATTGTCTAATTCACATTCTAAAGATTTTATCTCCATGTTTAAACGATGAAATTCTTGGTAACTACTTTCATGATTGGTTCCCTGAAAGAGATTCATAACTTTTTCAAATTCAAGACTTTTTTCAACAAGTTGCTTCTCTATAGCAAATATTTTATTCTGCAGATGAAGAACATTCTCACGGAACTCATCTCTCTTTGGCAAACTTGTCATTTCCACCTGATTCTTCAAATCATTACCAGAGCCAAATCCTCCAGTAGAGTTGCTATCGTTATATTTTACAACTGGAGCAGACGAGGAAGTAACAATTTCAGGAGCATTCATGGAACAGAATGAGTCAAAGAAATTTTGATTTTTTTCATCGCTATGAATAGGTGGTAAACTGGAGGAAACACTTTCATCTGTGATCAGGTCCATGAAAAAATTTGAGGAGGAGGAAGAGGAGGAGGAAATTGGAAATCCAGTATTTGGCACTTCCTGTTTAGAAATCTGTTGATGGTGAATTGCCTGTTCTGTCTTAGCCTTGAACTTTTGCATTGCCTCATTCTGCATACAGTTTAATCGAATATTGGGTGATTTCATTGCCACATTTGATAAAGCGACATTGCAAGCATTAACGTTGTACATCGGAGGTTGTTGCTCATAATTCATTACGTCAGTTTCATTTCTGTTTGTTGCTTCTGAATTCCAATAAGAGAATCGGTTATTAGTGTCAGTGTTTCCTCCACACATTTTTGAGGAATCCAGGCAATTATTAACGAAATTATTCTGTGGCTGAATTCCATAACTACTTCCTTGACTTGACATGAATGAATTTGTCATTTGATAATTAAAATTATTATTGTTGCTTCTTTCTGGCTGGTTATAAAGTCCAGTAAAGTTCTCTCCATAGCTGGATTTGTTTTGTGGTGAAAAGTTGGGATTATACACGTTAGAAGTGAAATTGTTGGGTAGAACCTGATTGTACTGATTTTGAGGAAAGCTAGTGCTAGGACATGGCCATTTCATTTGCTCTTGAGACGTCGGAGAACACCACTGGTGATGGTACGGAATGTTTGAATTGTTCCAATTACCAGAAGATACTCCTGTATCCTGAAAGGTATAGTGATTTGATGGAATATTTCTTGGCGATTGAGTGTACTGTTCTGAATTCATCCAGTGAGGTATGGAAGGAGTTCTATCTTCAAAATGTCTTCCTTGAGAGGCTGGATTCCAATGAAAACTCATGATGAAACGATTGGTTTCTACGGCCCAGTTGACGGTCTGTGGTGTGCTGGGGCATGGAACTGAGGAGGAAAACAAAAGTAATAAACAATGGGTAAATAGGATATAGATAAGAAAAGAGTCAAAGTAGAGTACCCACCATATCTATGCTCAAGGTACATTGTACTTAACAATGATTTTTATAACACCCCTAAACAACAGCAATGCCGCATTATATTTGCACAAAAACTGCAGCCCACATAGTGTGAATATATTTTTATGGAGAATGAGGAGAGAGAGCCAGAACATGAGAGAGAGAGAGAGAGAGAGAGAGAGAGAGAGAGAGAGAGAGAGAGAGAGAGAGAGAGAGAGAGAGAGA